>JAWRVF010001317.1:0-46717 GCA_036785485.1 Physcomitrellopsis africana
GGAGTCTTCCACCGACAGTTCATGGAATGTAGGAGTCGTTGTGCACACCTCGCAGTAAGGAATCTCAAACCACCAACCAGCCAGCGAAACCAGGCGCAAAGCTTCTGGGCGTGGCTCGACAGGAGCTGTGGAAAGGCGAAGCGTGATCAACAAGTCGAACAGTGAACTGGCAGACTAGACACGGAGACGAGGCAGATTTCAAAAGCCGGTTTGGAGCCGCTGTCCATCTCGCGGGGACATGACAAGACAGCTCAGATTCATCACGAGATGACGAGTTGGCGTAGAAGTTCACAGTTTCTTCTGCACCTTCACAAACTTCTATGCAAGTTAGCCACATGCTAATTGTGGCATTGCCGACAGAAGCCAAGTGTAGAACCTGCGTGGTAGAAGAAAAAAGAAAGAAATGGTGATTGTAGCAGGTATAGCAATTCCTCACAATTCACGTTATTTCATCATGCGTGACCCCCAAGCACAAGAAAAGTGCGCAATTCTGTAGCATGACCACACAGGTAGTTAGTGCTTTTCAAGGTGATCCTTTATTGCCAAACAAACAAGACCTACTTCATCTATGCATGGTTTCATTCACTATATCTCCTTACCTTCATATCTCACATCAATTGTGTATGTGAATTTTTGTATATGTTTTATGTTTTGTTTATTGTATGTTTGTTTGAACATCATATAATAATGATATTTACAACAATTTTGTTATGTTTTGTTCTTGATTTGTTTTTGAAATGCAAATTGCAATAATCATTCAAATCACTACAACATCAAGATGTCCTTCAAAAATTGAAGAGGTGGAAATTGTAAAAGGTTGTAATAAAGCCTAGAAATACTACCAAAGTGTTAGAATTAATTCAGGTTAAAACAAATATTTATACCTTTCTATACATTATACTGGTTTAGAGACATAGAGTTTAGGATATTGTAGGAAAGTAGATTATATAATTAACTAAAATTAAATAATATATTCATTGTCTTTGTGCATGACCACAATTATCAATATTTTACAATGATCCATAATTTTTTGTTCCTATCTATTATTAATGTGATTCTTGGCATCTTAAAATTAAAAAAAAATGATGAAATTTTTTATTCTTTTATTTTTTTGTTCTATCTATTGAATTTTTGTATTAGTCTTAGTGCTAAGGCATCAATCTATGTACCTTTTTTTTTTTTTTGGTGCCTCTTTGTTTTTGTAAAGAAGAAAACACTATTTTTTTATTTATATTATTTTTATAAATATTTTTGAGAATTTAAACATACTATTAAAAATAGATTTATATTTTTTTCAATTTAAAGAAACTCAATCTTTCTTTGGTGGATGTTTTATGCTTATGGTGTTTATTTTATTTTATTTTATTTTTTTCATTTGATCTCTTTGACAAAATCTTATGTAGTGTAAAATTTTTAAAAAATACCATTTGTTTCTAATCATTCTTGGATTGCACTCAAATCTGATGATATTATAAAGATGTGTTTGTCTTTTATTCATTTTATATTAAAATTTTCATAAAATGATATTTGTCTTATTATTGGAGATTCATATGACATTTGATTAATAAGTTAAACCATTTTTTCATTTATAGTTATTATAATATTGTTATTATATTACTACCAAGATTGATAAACTTTATATGCACACTCCACTTTGTTATGCATTTAATTGTAGATTTTATTTTTCAATTAAAACTGACATAATATCTTTTGAGGTTATTTTTATTTTTATTTTTATTTTTTGTATTTCTGAATTTTTTAAAATTTTATTCTATATTCTCAAACTTTGGTGGTTCTTTCTTTGATCCAATTCTATTAAAATAAGTCTAAATTGTTTTGGATACCAATAAATTTTTTATTTAAGAAATCAAAGTTAGTTTATCTTATTGCTTAGTTACATTATAAAATATTATTGCAAAGTGTAATTGACTTAATATTGGAAAGAAAACGCAGAAAATATAAAAGTAGTAAAAGGCCGTGACTTAACTAAAATTATTTTTTGCCAAAAGACACTTTAAATTGTGTTTTTTAGCTAATGAAGGTTGTAGTTAAATGTTGATTTTAATATGTTAAATTTATTTTTATTATTTTTTGCAATACAAAAACAAAAAAATATTTAGAGTTGATTCTATTTTTTAATGTCTTGAATGTAATAATATATATAGAATACACATCACAAAACTAAAAGTGATCAATTGTAGTTGTTGTCTATAATTTTATAAATTTAGTATCTTGGTCTTATATAATATAGAATAGATATTTGAATTGCTGATTTTGTAATTATATATAAGTTGTATTGTTTCATGTAATCTGCTATCCAAAAAATAAATAAAAATAAAAATTCCATCTATTTGATAGTATAGTTAATAGCTATTAAAGTTTAATTATATACAATATGATAAGCATTATGAATAGGTCTTATATAATCTTATTTTTAATTTTAAAATATTTCTATTAAAAGATTTAGAAGAACTTTTCTTATATTGATTAAAAAGGATATTTTGTAAGTTGGAATGAGTTATAAGATTAAAAGCTTTTATAGGTATCTTAGTTTTTTTTAGGAGACTAATATCTTACATGTAATATTTTAAATTAGTAGAGCTTATTAGAAATTATTTATAGAAGAAATGTTCAAAAAATTAATAATTTATATTATTAGTATAAATATTTTTAAAAGATTAAAATATATAAGAGTTGAATTAACTATAATAGATTTATGGCTCTTATATTTTTAGATAGATTAGTTGGTATAAAATTAGGATTTTTAGACTTTGACCAATATGAAAACTTGTAAAATAAACTATTAGCAATGTACTTACTAGAAAGTCTATTTCTTTTTTGATAATTAAAAAATAAATAAATCTATTAAAAAAAAAGAAAAAATTTATATTACATATAATATGCCTAAGACTTTATATTTTGTAGTAGTACAATTACTTCTTTTTTATATTTAAGAATTATTAAGATGTATTTGTAATAGATTTATTTTCTTTTTGTTAGAATTATATAAGAATAATTCCAAAAAAAACATCTAAGGTTTCCAAATAAATATAAAATTTTATTGGTATAAAATTATTAAAATATTTTTACCAATTGTAATAAAATAAAATTTTTAATTATTTAAATTAGTAAGAATTATCTTTTTTCATTTAAAGTTGATAACATAGATAAATATTTTTATATAACTATAGATATAATATCAATTACACTAGGAAATAAAAATATATTCTAATTCTTCTAAATCACATAGAAATCATTATGTTAGGCTTTGAATTTTTTGTTGTTTTAGAACAAATTCCTCTTTAAGTACAATATAATTTAAGAATAATTTTAATATGTACTATAAATGTGATTTTTTAAATTTGAAATTAAACTAAAATTTTGAAATTTCTTAAATATAATATTACTTTTACATGGTACATATAAATAGAGTATTAGATACCAAAATCGTCCAAATTCAATTGCATAAGTTTTTTAGTATAAGTCTTAAATGCTTAGTTGATAATTTATTAGTAGATAAAAAGAATAATGTATTTTTTTAATCTAAAATATATAATTTTTTATACAAAGGTGTTACTTTATTAATAAATTAAGTATTCAAAATTTTTCTATAGTTATTTTTTATTTGACATAAACTTTAAAATCCATCTAAGAAAAAAAAATATTTTGTTTAAAAATATTTTATACTATTATATATATATATATATATATATATATATATATATATATAATATTTTATTTTATTCTTAGATACTAACATAACAAAAGAGAATTATATGGCTTGGTCTATTGGTTTAATAATTTTATATGAAGTAATTTATTGAAATATTCTTAGATTATTTAGTTTGTTGTGGATTTATCTTATGTCTAGACTGATAAATTGAAAAGATTTAGAATTACAAACTCAATCCATCATACATCTTACACTCCATGGTGCCTTTTTCTTATCTTTGTCAATGATATAAATTTAGGCAAAGCTTTGAAAAGAAAATAAATTTTAATATTATTAAAAAAAATAAACAAATAAGAAATAGATATAAAATTAAAAAGAAATAAAAATGGCTATTATCAGTTACAAAGAAATTAGAGAGTCTTGAGTGAAGACAAGAATATAATAAAAATATTAACAAGACTAAAAATAGCTTTAGTCTTACTTCTATATATATTATTTACTAGAACATTTTTGTAGAAGCTTTTTACGGACTACAAAGCTTGTGGCCCAAGCATGAAGTTGAAAATTATTTTTAATACAACTTTTTAAAAGAAAGAAACTTATAGGATAAGTTTTAATATCCACATGGTATATCTACAAAAATCTAAACATCTAATTTGTATCTAAAATACTTCATTGAAGCTTCTTGAAGAAGAAATTATCTATCTAAATTGTTTCTATCTGTTTTTATTTTTATTTATTTATTTAAATAATGTAGGCATATATTACATTATCTCTTCTTTCAAAAAGACAAGTTTTATAAATAACATTCAAGTTGTTTCATAAGTTGATGAAATCTAAGATCTATTATTGTATTGTAATATGGTTATAGGATGGAAGATCAACAGAAGACCTATATTATAGAAGAGCTTAATTGACGACTTAGTAATAAAATTTCTTTAGAAATTATAAAAAATATAAAAATAAAAAAAATAAAAAAAAATAAAAAAATAGAAGGAAGGAAAAAATAATTATATCTATGTTATTTTTTTATATTAAAAGACTTTTATTTACTTTTTAGAGCCATAAATAAGGCAAAATAAGATAGATTATCAAAAATAATACTATAGGCATCTTTAAATAAAAGTAAAGAGTAGCTTTTAGCAAAAATTACCTAGAAAAATCTTAGAATGATACTTGAAGAGGACTAGTTATGAACCAGGGTCAAAACTAGATCTTAGGATACAAAACTATGTACCTATGGCAAATGAGAGGTTCTTTTATTAATTAAAGAAAGAGATTGAGGAGCTTACTTTATAGGATTTTTTTAAATATCAATTTTAAGGTTTTTGAATTTGTAATAATTTTGTGAGAGTTATGCAAAATTAGAATTTAATTTGGATGTTTATTTTTTTTTATTTTTTTTTATTTTTATTTTTATATATATATATATATATATTTTTTAATAGAATAAAAAAATATATACATTTTTAAAAAGTTTATAAATTTTGTAGCAGATCTACAAGTGAAATTTTGTAAATTTATAAATATAATTGTATTCAATGTGTGCTATAAATTTAAGCTTAATTAGGTGGTTAGATCAAAGGTTATTAGAATTCAAGTTGGTTAGGATCTTGGAAATTGGATTTTGAAGGTTGATGAGGATTTTTATAATTTTGAGCAATTTGCCAATTGAATTGAAATGGTATTTTGTAAGTTGATATTTGACTTAGTTTCTAACATTTATAAAAATATTTAAAATAAGTAAACAATGCAAAAAAGAGCTATTAACGTTGATGTTAAAGAACTAGAAATTAGAAGCCACAACACTTAGCATCAGCAAGGTTGCACACAAAGAGAAGTGCGGAATGAGATGGCTCTCACTTCCAACACCCTTTACTTATAAGTGGAGTTCACATCCAATATACATAGGCTTCATCTACATTCATCTAAAAGCCAGCCGCCTAACGAGACCCTAAATCCAGCCGCCTGTCAAGACCTTAAACCTAACCGCCTGTCGAGACCCTAGCCGCCACTTAATCCCTAGTTGACTTTTGACTATTAGAAACTTACTATGGTTAAACTCCAAGTATTCTTTCTTAAACTTTAACACTCCCACTTTTCTAATTGTCAAAAGGCTTTTAAGCCTAATGCCTTTATCAACTCGTGGTGTCTATCCTTCACTAATGCCTTTGTAAGCACATCAGCAAGCATCTCTTTTGTAGTACAATACTTCATACCTATTATACCATCTTCAATCTTCTCTCGTATGAAATGATGTTGAATATCAATGTGCTTCGTTCTTGAATGGTGCTTTGGATTCTTGGCAAATGCAAGACATCCTTGATTGTCACACATTATTGGAGTTGCTTTGTTTGCACTAATCCAATGTCTTCTAAGAGTTGCCTTATCCAACAAGCCTCCATTGCACAATGACTTGCTGCCATGTACTCAGCCTCCATGGTTGATCTTGCAATGGTAGGTTGTCTCTTGCAATTCCATGAAATGACTCCCACTCCAATAAAGAACACATATCCCGTTGTGGATCTTCTATCATTTACATCTCCAGCCCAATCCGCATCGCAATAACCTTGCAAATCAATGTTCTTACCACCAAGGCATAATTTGAAGTCTTTAGTACCTTTTAAGTACCTCAATATCCTCTTTACCGTTGCCCAATGCAAAGGTCCAGCCTTAGACATGTGTTGGCTCACAACACTCACCGCATATGCAAGATCCACTCTTGTGGCCACCATTGCATACATAAGTGAGCCAACTGCTGCCTTGTATGGAATACTTTGCATCTCACCTTCAACTTGAGCAAACTCCTCATCCGTGAGCTTCATCAACTTCAAATTTGCCTCCAAAGGTGTTCCAATGGGCTTACACTCCTCCATGTTGAATCGTTTCAACACTTCTTCAATATACTTGCTTTGACTCATTGTAATGGTCTTGTTTTCACGATCTCTTATGAACTCCACTCCTAAGCAATAGTGAAGTTCTCCCAAATCACTCATTTCAAATTCTTTTTCTAATATGGCCTTCATCCAATTCAACTTTTTCACATTGTTAGCCAAGATGATTAAATCATCAACGTAAAGGATTACAATCAATAGGAACTCTTGAGATTGCATCACATACATGGAATGATCTGCCTCACTCCTTACAAACCCTTCATTCACAAAGAATGTATCAATCCGTTGGTACCATGCCCTTGGTGATTGCTTGAGTCCATACAATGATTTCTTCAACTTACAAACAAGATGTTGTTTGCCTTCTTCAACATATCCTTGAGGTTGATCCATATAGATGTCTTCTTCCAACTCTCCATTCAAGAAAGCCGTCTTCACATCCATTTGATGCATCTCCAAGTCCATTGCTGCCCCAATTGCCACAATGGTTCTGATAGTGGTGAATTTAGCCACGGGAGCATATGTCTCATTGAAATCAACACCAGCAACTTGTGAATATCCTTTGGCAACTAATCTTGCCTTATATCTCACAACATTGCCCATTGCATCCCTCTTGGTTCTAAATACCCACTTACAACCAATAGAAGATCGATTTGGTGGAAGTTGAGTCAATTCCCATGTTCTATTGTCCATGAGAGATTTGTATTCTTCTTCCATAGCCTTCTCCCACTTCATAGCATCTGTGGACTTCATTGCATCACATAAAGACAATGGATCAGCAAAGAGTGCAACATTTGCATGTTCTTCACTTACTTGAGGAAAAATGTGGTTCTTCCACCATTCACCAAGTGGTCTTCTTTCCCTCATAGGATATCTCCTTTCATTTGAAGAAGATTCACCTTCATGTACTCCAACCACTCTTCCAAGCTTCTTCTTTCTTAAACTTTGTCTTTTCTCACTCAAAGGTTGATACTCCTCATCATCATCATCTTCAACATCTTCATTTCCTTCACTGTTGGTCTTAGGAATCAAAGAGACTTTCTTCTCCATCTTCTTTAGCTTTTCACCTTCATTCATGTCTCCACTATCTTCATTGTCTTCATCTTCTTCTTCTTTCTTTGCTAGATTTAAAGATGTGTCCACAAACACACCATTACTCCCACTTGGACACATCTCCAAGTGCTCATAAGCACTCTTATGCTCAATAAACTCAACATCACGACTTTTGATGATCTTCTTGGTATCTAAACACATTAGCCTATATGCCTTCGTACCTTCACAATATCCAACAAATACACATTTTGTACCTTTTGCTTCAAGCTTGGACCTCATACAATCTGGTATCTTTGCATAAGCAATGCATCCAAATGTCCTCATGTGTGAAACACAAGGTTTCTTCCCACTCCAAGCTTCTTGTGGAGTCATTGATGTGAGTGCACTTGTAGGGCACCTATTCCTTGTGTATACTGCATTCACCACAGCTTCCGCCCAAAATTCATATCCAAGATTTTGAGCATGAAGCATACTCCTTGCCATCTCCACAATGGTGCGATTTGCTCTTTCAGCAACTCCATTTTGTTGTGGAGTGTAAGGAGTAGATGTTTGTCTTACAATACCTTGAATCTTCAAGTACTCATCAAAATGTTTTGACAAATACTCACCACCATTGTCTGTGCGTAATACCTTGATCTTGCATTCACATTGCTTTTCCACATGTGCCTTAAACTCCTTAAATCTTGAGAAACACTCACTCTTGGCTTTAAGGATAAATCTCTAAAAGGAGATTCGAACATAGGGAAAGACTATTTGCATTGAATTAAACCGTTAGAGTCACACAACTAATTGCCTTCTGATTATACTAAAACATCCCAATTTTGTTACAGTATCTCCCTCATACTACGAATAACTCTGTTAACAATAAAATATCGTAAATAATAATCCAACTCAAATATTCACTACCTCTCCTCCTCTTTTTCTTTATGACAACAATATATAATACTACGATATCTCAAAACACAACATAATTATCCTATATTCCAAATACAGGAATACTCCGAAATTGACTAACACTTCCAATAATTCACTTCACATAATCCAAACTCCACAAACTTTCTCTCGTAGATCACCCTTAATTCGATACTCAATGTAGTATAGTTTCCTCACATTCATACTCATTCTTCATAAAATATCCCGATTCTCTACTTCCAATTTTTCACTTATATTTCTCCACTGATATTTCAGCATATCAGTACATCCTCAATCTTTCATTATAAATCAATTCTTTCCTTCATTGCTTCATTACAGAACTGCACTTTACAATATTCAGCACTTATCTAATATCCTTCTCTTAAAAATTAACAAGAGGTAGCACCAAGCTTATCCCGGCTCAGCACTATCACAGTCTGGCCCTTACTACTACTTTCCAAATCAATTTATACTTACCCCAATTGGTATTAACTGCTACACAATTGATGATAATTAATTTTTCTAACTCCCTTATCCATGCTGCCTTCTAAACTGGCCATTCATCGGCTTCCTGCCTACTCTTAATCCTACAAACTATGTATTGTAAATCCTAAATTCCTACCCATTCTACAAGAGAGGATAGGACCTTTACTAGGAATTTTATAAGATTCCAATTACACAATCTCTATTGTAGCTAGATAAACTTGTTTTTTGACATATTGTCTTCTTTGACAGGCGTTGTCATAGTGCATTTACGTGTATTATATAGAAATATAATATATTTTTTATTTATTGTTATTATATGTGTGAGTGCTAGAGGTTATTTTAGATGACATTATAAGAAGAAGATTTATTTTAGCCACTTAATTAGTGAATTAAGATGGCTATTTGTTTTGGTTCTTACCTTACTTATATCCTAGAATAGATTCTTTTGTAATTAGAAGAAAGATAAAGATTGTTTTTTTTTTTTTGTTGACTTTGAGGTAGCATGGGCCTGATAAGGGGTAAGAAAGAAGAGTATGGGGTGAATAAGGTGTGACCAATAGGATTTGGCTGCCCATATAGGCATATCATAGGCTGATGTGGAAGAAAAGGGGAGAAGACTCTTCTTGCTCGACCTAGGATTTGATAATTTTTGAGCAGTGAAATTTGAAGAAAGATAGCTCTAAAGATATAAAAGAATTTGTAATGAAAATTGAGAGATGTGTTCTTTGAGTTGTGAGGATTCTAGAACTTACTCTCTTGCTTGTATTGGAATTGTGAGCAAATAGTTATGCTTGTTTTAATAGAGTGAGGTCTGCTACCATCGATAAGCAATGGTAGAAACTTCGAGCTACCACTGCAAGTTTGATTTCAATTTTTTCTTAATAAAATTTGTAGAGAGTGTGAAAAATTGTGCTAGCTTTCTATCAAGCTATCTTTTGTAGCATTTGGAGTTGGAAAGAGAAAGTTGTGAGCTTAAGAGTGGGAAAGGGTCTGCTGCCACCTGATGAAGAAGAGTAGAGACTTTGTTCAAATACCCAAGTCGGAAAATCTCTTCAAACATTTTGATATTTTATATGCTTATAGTAGCTTGTATAAGCTTTCCACAAAAATAAAAACTAATGCATTTAGAGCTTCTTTGAAAGATTTATGAGCCGTGAAGTGTCAAGAGGGCAAATTATCCTTAGGATTTGAGGAGTAGATTTGATTAGCTATAAAATCTGAAGTTTGAGAGGTATACATGCAAAGTTTTAAGACAAGTCAAATGATGAAGTGAGCTTTTTAAAAAGCTATTGCATGTCTAATTTGGAGAAAGGAATCAACCGCAACAAAGGCTGAAGTGAAGAGGAGCTTTGCTGCCTTTATATTTGCTGGGAATTTTTAGTACCTATTTCATTTAGCTATAACTTTTAAATGGTAAGACATCTATTTGCAAAATTTTGATATGTTTTACAATGAGTTATTAGCATTCTATAGGCTATAAGCACGCTTGATTTGACCTTTGGATGAATTTTTAGTGATTTATTTAATTTTAGCTTGTTGTATAACTTGTATTCCTCATATGCGATCGTATTTGAGGTATACTTGAGTATATATATACTTTATTTATACTTATTATATAAATATATATACTTGTATTTACATCAAGTATTTATATAAGTATTTTATAAATATTATATATAATATTTATATAAATATTTATACAAGTATTATATTAAATATTATATTCTATTTTTATATAAGTATTTTACAAGTATTATATATAATATTTGTACAAGTATTTATATAAGTATTTATATAATTATTTTATTAAAGATTATATTCTATTTTTATATAAATCTTTATTTAAAGATTATACTCTTTTTTTATATAAGAATTATATTCTATTTTTGTACAAGGATTATATTCTACTTTTGCACAAGGATTATATTCTAATATTGTACAAGTATAGAAGATACTTGCATGGCTTCCTCTGATGTTCCCTGCTAGTTCTAGAAGCAGCTAAGAACTCGGCATTTTCTCAAGGTGAATTCTCTCTATCCGATAGCATACTCCTCATCTTGTGGTTGCCTCGTTTCTTTGGACAATGCTAAGCAGTGAACTTAAGTTTTTCACAATATAAGTACAATCCTTCTTGACGACGACGAGTCTTTTCTTATTCAATAAGAGATTTAAAATATATTGCGTCAATTTGCATGTCTTTTACTTTTGAATGTACATATTGACAAGATATTGATGTTGTTATTATATTGTAATAACATTGGGGCTCCTTTGTGTGGCTCTTTGATTGTAATTTAAAAAGCCAATTGTCACACTTCACAACAAAATCAATTGCTTGATTCAATGTTTGAAGATCAAATAAGTTAAGCATCAATTTCTTTACCTCATATTATAATCCATAGAGAAATTGGCTAATAAGCGCAACATCATCCCATTTGGTGTCAATTGCTAATTGTCAAAATTATGAAGCATATGATATTATTGATCGAGTGTCTTATTGCAAGATATGGATCTTATTGGTTGCGACATGAATTACATTATATTCTCCATACATAGATTAAAATTTCGTTAAAAATACCTTGAAATTATCTAATACTGAATCACGTCGTTCAAAAAAAGATGAAAACTATGATAAAGCAAAATCTGATAGTAGATTTCCTATAAACCTGACTTGTGATCCTTGGGTTGGATAACTTTGGAATTGAAGTTCTATCACTAGTTGTACTTAGTTGATGAATCCTTGAAACTTAGATTTGGCACCACCATAATTGACAAGAGTGATAAAGGCTTCATTCTTGTCTTTATAAATACTATCTATCTAAGAGCTATGTGGCGGAATTCTATAGGACCTCTTATATGTGTCAAACGTGCAAGACAAGTTTCCAACATGTACGCCACGTATTTAGCTTATTTTATAAGCTACCAACATGTGCAACACATGGCTAGCTTGTTTTATAAGCTACTAACATGTGCGACACATGACTAGCTTGTTGACCAAGTTTTTAACCTATCAATCATCTATAGACATACATAAAGGTGATTCTATGTCTATGAAGCTTCTAAGAAGCTTGTCTATAAGATATTATTAAATTAACTTATTTTATCTATTTTTATATTAATTGGATAATTATTAGAATAAATCTTATGTCCATGACAGAATATAGTAGACTTATATAAGATAGTAAATAGAAACCATAAAAAAAAAAAAAAAAAAATCATTGTTAATACCAAAAGAATCAACAATTGACATCTAATAGAAGAAGAAAATAAGATTTAATAAAAAACAATCAAAAAAGGAAAACAAAAAAAAATTATTACATACAATAGAAAAAAAAAAAAAATCTTAATGCTACTACTATATGAAGTGGAAGGATGGCAAAGCTTTAAAGGCATTATAATATGATCAATTAATTAAATGAGCTTATTAATTGATATAGATATTGACAATAAATAGGCTTCATCCAAAATGGATACAAAAATAAGTCAAATACAAGGAAAATGCAATAAAAAAAAAAATAGATATTTTATGAATCTAAAAGTTATAATAGTCTTTTAGAAATATTTTTGGATTGTCCAACCTTAAGCAAGATTAATAGTAATACTATATATAAGATCATTAGAAAGTGCATAGTATATGAAAAAATAGTCAATAAAAGGCTAGAAGGAGTCACTTCTAAATTGATTTATTTTTTTAATAAATATTAATTTTAAATAAAATATAATCTTAATTAATATTAATTAGGAGGTATAAAAATGAATTGGAATTTTTTTTAATCAAAACTTACCATACAAGAATAAGTTGGAAAGAATGAGCTACTTTTGAACTTAAAGAATTCATAGTAAAAGAAACTAATAAATATCTAATTTAACTTAAAGATCTATAGTAAATTATACTTATAGAATTAATAGCATTTGTAAATTATAAAGTTACACAACAATCAAAAGTCAAATTCTAAGACAAATAGAAAATCTAGCAATATGTATAAAAGATGCCTATATTACTTAAATAAAAATAAATATATAAAAATAGATAAAAATATATTTAATAGATATTCTATTTTTTTAAACTTTGAGATAATTTCTAAACATAGATTAAGTCTTTAGATTTCTATAGATATGCCATGTGGCCATTGAAACTTCTCATATAAATTTTTTACTTTTAGGAAATTAGATATGGAGGCAATACTAAGGTCTTTTTTAGTCTTGTCAATGTCTTTAGTCTTGTTAATGCCTCTCTTGTATTGTAATCTTAGTTTTAAGCTCTCTTATTTCTTTGTAATTAGTAATAGTTATTTTAATTTTTTTCCTATCTTATATCTATAATATATTTATTTTTATTCTCTTTTTAAGTGATGCAAGTGTATATTGTCTTTTAGGAGTTTTGTCTAGATTTATGCTCTTAACAATTTTACATGACTATTGATATTATAATATTTTTATTTTATTTTTTAAGAAATAACTCAATTATCCTATTTTTTATTAATATTTTTAATTTTAAATCTAAATCATCTTAAATAGAAGAAATAAAAAACTATTGATACTACACTTAAAAGAAATGATAATAGATTTATAATCATTACAAATTTTTAAGATCTTTTTAATACTTTTTAAACAAATATCTCACATATCAGCAATCTCAACTATTAGAAGTACTATTACTATTCCTATGTGAAAAGTTAAGAATGAAGCTCAATAATTCTATCAAGAAATTATGCAACTAAGATATGCAAGTACAAGTAGACCAACTTTACTTGTAAATTCTAACAATCTTATTACTATTAGCACAAAAAAGCTAAAGATTAATACGTCAAAGATATTTGATAGAATAAGATGAAAATTTTAAAGATTTTTATAATAAGTCAAATTCTTCTTATGCTTATATTTTATCTAATATTATTATAGTATCACTCAAGTAAGATTTACAAATATGCTTTTATTTAAAAAAATTAATTTTTAATTTTTATTTAAAATAACAAAGAATTTAAAACTTTTATATGATTTGAATTTATTTTTAAAAGTATTTGTTATAACAAATATCCATATAATTTAAATAAATAAGAATAAATAAAAATAAATAGAAACACGTTGGAAAGATATTATCTTTCTTAAAAAGCTTTGAAGAAGTTTTTTAGATGCAAATTAGATATTTAGACTTTTATAGATATATTATACCTATTGAAACTTGTGCTACAAGTTTCTTATTTTTAGGAAGTTGTGTTAGAAGCAACCTACAACTAAACACTAAAGACACAAGCCTTGTGGTTCCTAAAAAGCTTCCACAAGACCTTCTTTACAACTAGTTTAAAAAGAGGCAAGACTAAGGCCATCTTTAATCTTATCAACATCTTTCTAATATTTTAATTTTAGTTCAAGACTTTCTAATCTTTTTATATTTGGCAATAGCTATTTTAATTCTTTTATATCTTATAATTATTTCTTTTTTATTTACTTCTTATCTTTTTCAATAATACATGAGTGTATTATCTTTTGAGTTTTGTTGTGATTCATATCTTTCATAGTTTGACAAGACTACTAACTTCTTATAGTTTTTTTATTTAAGAAGTGAGTAGATTATTCTATTTTTAAAAAATTAGTGTTATATTTTTTAAAGTTATAAATTATCTATTTTTAAATTAATATTTATTTTAATAATAATTTATTTTTTAAAAAAATGGATTGCCTCTCTTTGAAGTTTTTTTAATTTAATATTAGAGATTACAAATTATCTTCTTCTAATTTGATTTATGGACTTGTTTGTATTGTTAATTATCAAGATGGAAGATAAACAAACTATGGATGCAACACTTTATAGAATTGAGAATAGATTTGCAACTATTACGGATCTTTATGAATTTTTTAATATACTTTGAGCAAAAATCTCACATATTAATAATTTCAACCATGCAAATACTATTACTACATCTATGAAAGAAGTGAAGAATAAGATCCAATGTTTACATTAAGAAGTTTTATAATTGAAATAAATAAGTACAAGTGAATCCTAAAAGTCTTGTTATTTCAAGTATAAAAGAACCAAAGATTACTATGCCAAAGAAGTTTGATAGAACAAGATCAAAATTTTGAAGGTTTTTATAATAATTTAAGTTCTTTTCAAGATTTCATCTTTCTTGATATCTAAACAAAATCACTTAAGTTGAATTTATAGGCACATTGCTATTTGGAAGTATTATTTTTTTATTTATATCTATAATAGATATGGATTGATAACCTCTACACAATCTAAATTCATTTTTGGAAGTATTTTTTATCACATTTGGAAAGAGCAATTGAAAAAGAATAATAAAAAATAAAACTTTAATTATTGCAATAAGGGACATATTCAATTGCTATCTATATTACAAAATTCTAACAACTTGTTTGCAATATGGATTGGAATGATAAGGCTCTTTCAATTAATTTTGATATGCTTTAAAAGATAATATAAAAGATCTATTATTTACAATATTAAAAGAAGATTTATTAGAATAATTTATCACTTAAGCAATTCCATGCAACAATCAATTTTTTAAAAAGTACTAAGAATAAAGATTTAATTAGAGAGGAACAAATCAAATAATAAAAATAATTTCCAAGTCCTTCGACATCTATTCTTCAACACTAGAATCTATACAAATTAATACAATTCAATTTAAGCAATTAAAATTGAAAAAATAAAAAATAAAAAAATATATATATATCATTGAAAAAACTTGGATTTATATTGTGAAAAAAACAAGTCATAAGGTATAAGATTCTTGTATGAAATCAACAAGATTTATGGCATAGTGCATAAATTCAAATATAAAAAATAAATAAATAAATAAAGATATTTAGTTGCAGTAGGAACCTTAGAATTTGTCACGGATACAAAATATAGATTAGAAGTCTAAACAAGAATTTCAAGAAGAACTAGCAGGAACTAGATTAATGTCACGGATACAGAATATAACTTGAAGTCTTAAACAAGAAGTTCAAGAAGAACTGGCAGGAACTAGATTAATGAAATGAGTACAGAAACAACACCAGAGAGGTGAGCTAGAGCTCCAAGAGATGTGTTGTCGAGATTGAAGAACTCTCAACCTTAACTCCAATATATACTCCTACCTAGGAAGCAGCTTCCACCAACTAGGGAGCTTTTCAAGCAACTTCCACCAACTAGAAAGCTTCTCAAGCAGCTTCTACCAACTAGGGAGCTTCTCAAGTAACTTCCACCAACTATAAAGCTTCTCAAGCAGCTTCTACCAACTAGGGAGCTTCTCAAGCAACTTCTACTAATTAAGAAGCTTCTCAAGCAACTTCTACCAACTAGAAAGATGTTAGAAGGCTCTGGAAGGTTCTAGAGAGTTCTAGAAAACTTCTAGAATATTCTAAAAGGTTCTAATAAGTATGTCCTTGACATCACCTCCTCTTCTAGCTTCGAGGTCTCCGAGAAGCCATTTGAGATGTATACTCACAAACGTAGGAAATTGAACATTTGTCGCATAGTCTCTCCAATATATTCCAGTTGTCATTCATAAGGCAGATGATTCATGGGCTTTTGTAGCCACTGATAATAACCAACACCTTCCACTTGAGACCATGTCTAAACTTCTCTATCTTCATTGTGGAAACGACCTGAAAATATTGCTTTGCCACTACTTGCATGAGCTGGTTCAACTTCAAAGACAGTTACAAGTGACTTGCTGCTTGGTATTCTTCAATGTCTTCTTGGCTCTTCTAATTCTTCATCTCGAGGTCGACGTCGTGAGCTACTCGGTTGAGATGGTACCACTAATATAGTATCTACATTCTCACTAGCCATATCTAAATACACCTTGATATTAGATATCTTGATATTACAAAATATAATAAATTATGATTTGATAAGACCTGGATCTTTTTTCTATTTATTTCTCTAGAAAAGGCTTTATCTTCACGCTTCGTTAATGGCCAATTTTTGATTTATTAGGATATCGTCTATGAAATTCCCGTACCTTTTGCGACGCATTGGCAAGATTTTTGGCCGGTTCCCATGTTCGTTCATTAATATTGTAGCCGCTCCAATGCACAAAGTATTCTAATTTATTCCATCTTCGTCATGAATCTAGTATCTTTTCCACCTCATATTTTTTGTTGTTTTCAATTTCTATACTTGGTGGCAAATATTGCACTCTTCTAAGAAAAGACGATTTTCAAATAAGGCTCTAACAGAGAAATATGAAAGACAGGATGTACCTTCATAGCAACTGCTAACTCTAAGCGGTACGCCACAGGATTGATCTGCTTCTGGATAATAAATGGTCCCAATCTCTGGTAGTCCAACTTATCACATGGCCACTTGGTCTTGATATTCTGTCGAAGCAGCCATATTTTATCTCCAATTTTGAAATTAAGTGCCTGATTCTGAAATTTATTCGCGGATGCTTTGTAAGACTCTTGGGCAATTTGCAATTGAAGCTTTAATGTGGTTTGAAGCTCCGATAGCTGCTGTACCAATCTTTCAGCTGCTGGATTATTATTCGCTGACGCACTTAATAGATCAAGCTTTGGATGGTACCCTTAATTCGAAAAGAATGGTGATTTTTGAGTCGATCCATGAAGGGTGTTATTATATGCAAACTCGGCTAGCGATAGATATGTGTCAAAGATAAGAACTCAACGGAAGCAAATAAGTAAGTGAAAAATACTCTCAAAGAAATATAACAAAATAGAAACAAGGTAGTGTATATATTAAAAGAAACTGGAATGGCTATTGCCAAAAGACAAGGCAGTAGAGACTCTTGAAATCAAACTAGAAACAAGAAAGGAGTTGACAAGAGTGAAGAAGGCTTCACTCTTGTCTCTATTTATACTATCTACCTAAGAGCTAAGTGGCGACGTTCTATTGGACTTCCAACACGCATCCAATTTACAAGACGCGTGTCCAAGTTGCAAGACACATGTCGAACTTGCAGGGCAAGTTTCCTATATGTTCGCCACGTATTTAGCTTGGTCTTCAAGCTACCAACATGTACGACATGTGGCTAACTTATTGACCAAGTTTCTAATCCAAAAGTCTACTATGGACACTTATAAAGTCAAAGCAGCGTCTATGATGAAGTTTCTAGGAAGTTTCTCTAAAGATATTATGGAATTAACCTACTTTTACCTTCTTTTATCTAGTTCTATCTGATCATATAGGTAACTATGTATATGTCCGTGACAATATGCAATCCAATCATCTTGCTGATAGTTGATGCTACATCGTAAATATTGTTCTAAAACATGATTCACCCGTTTTATTTGGCTATCCGTTTGAGGATGGAATGCCGAAGAAAGCTTGATGTCCACCTTCAATATCTTAAAAAAAGATCTCTAAAACTTTGATACAAATTGGATTCCTTGATCTGACATGATATCATCTGGTAGACCATGATATCAATACATATTATCAAGGAAGAGCCTTGTTGTATCTTTGCTTGACGATGTCTTCTTGTAAGGGACAAAATGTGCCATCTTCGTAAGTCAATCCACCACAACAAAGATGCTGTCAAATGAATTTGATGGCAGCAGATCTGTAATAAAGTCCATGGAAACTGAAGACCATTGACGATACGGAATAGGCAATGGCTGTAGAAGTCCATAAGGGCGATGTCGAGGGTTCTTGGATCTTGAACAAATGTCACAAGAGAGGACGAAATCTTTCACATCCTTCCACATTTGGAGCCACCAAAAATCTTGGGAAATAAGTTCCAAGGTCTTGTTGAATCCAAAATGTCCCGCAGCTGAAAAGTCATGACGAGATTAAAGGACCCAAAATCATGCTGGTCCTTTTAGGATATATAGTCGCTCCTCAAAGTATAAGAGATCTCCTTCAATCTTGAACTTATTATCATTGATACGCTGCTTGATATCAAGGATTATTGAATCTTCAATAGTCGCAGCATGTACCTGGTTGAGGAAGTTGGCATCAATTGGCACAATAATAGCACAAATCTTGAATTGCTCTGGCTTTAACAATGTCGTATACTGTTGATCAAGTGTTGCTTCTCCAACCTTTGGTATAAGATATGATCTTCTTGATAAGGCATCGGATAGTCCTTGCTGCTTTCCAGGCCGATAAGTAACAACAAAGTCAAATCTAGATAGTGACATATTCAATCGAGCTTGACGACAATTTAGAATACGAGCCAACATGAAGTACTCCAGATTCTTGTGATCCATATATGCGGTCACCGGATGCGTAGCTCTTTTGAGGAAGTGACGCCACTCTTGAAAAGAATCCACTATAGCAAGGAGTTCCTTATCATGAATCTTATAGTTGATGTTAGCCATAGAAAACTTCCGTGAATAGAATGCAACCGGCTGAAGCTTATTGTCAATGCCCATCTATGAAAGTATGGCTCTTAAAGTAAAATCCAAAGCATCGATTTCCAAATAGAAAGTCTTTGCAAAGTTTGGATGTACCAAGATTGGAACTGTAGAAAATGCAATTTTAAGATTTTGAAATGCTTTTTCTGCTAGAGGTCCCAATTCAAGCTTATCCTTTCATATTAATCAAATGAATGGAGCAGCAACTTGAGAATAATTCTTGATGAAGATCCGATAGAAGTTAGCAAAGTCAAGAAAATATTGTACGTCTCTAACCATCTTTGGAACTTCCCAGAACACAATTGCTTCCACCTTCTTGGGATCCATCTTTAAGCCTTCCGTAGTCACAACGAATCCTAAAAATTCCATCTCAGTTTGGTGAAATAAGCACTTTTCTAACTTGGCGTAGAGTCCTCGCTTGCGTAGTTTTTCAAGTACCAAACAAACATGCTTCTTATGTTCTTCTTTGTTCTCAAAAAATATCAAGATATCATCCAGATAAATGACAACAAAATTGTCTAGATATTCTCAAAAAATATTGTTCATCATGTATTGAAAAACCGCCGGAGCATTGGTAAGACCAAATGACATAACATTATACTCAAAATGACCATACCTTGTATGAAAAGCTGTCTTCTATTCATCTCCTTCTTTGATTCGCACAAGGTTATAAACTCCTCTTAGATCAATCTTTGTAAAGATCTTTGCACGTCCAAGTTGTTCCAAAAGACTAGAGATCAAAGGTCATGGACGGCGATTCTTCTTTATCACTTTGTTGAGACCTTGATAGTCTATGCATATCCGTAGTGAGCCATCCTTCTTCTTCACAAATAAGAAGTTGGTGTCCCAGTTAGCGACTTTGAATGACAAATGAAGTTCTTGGTTAGCTTCTCATCAATATATTTCCGCAATTGAACCAACTCTATTTGCAATAGGTTATAGATTGGACCAAAAGGCAATTGTACTCCTTCTTGCAATTCTATGGCACAATCATATGATCGATGTTCTGGTAGTATATCAGCATTTTTTTTTTGGAACACGTCTTAAAAATCCTTGTATTGTTCTAGTATACCTAGTGTTGAAATCTGCTCTCTACTAGTTGGAGTCGCATAAATAATCAATGGTGTGCCTTCCTTGCACGATCTTACAAACATTCTTGCTCCAATGAATAAGGATTTTTTTATTTGGTGTCTTCTTCCAAGCTTGTCCTCAGCTTGTTCTATGGTAAATGTTATCTTCTGCAACCTCCAATCTATGAATGGATTATATTTTTCCAACCAAGAAAGACCAAAAATAACAAGATTTGATGGGGTGCTAATAATGTTAAAAATAATATAACTACTATGATCTTTAAACGTCACTTCTATAGGTTCTGATTCATGGGTGACACTACCAGATAATAAAGGTCGTCTATCTATTACTTCTATGTGAATAGGTTTGGAATATTGTATTAGAGGAATTTTGTGACACTTAGCAAATTCTTAGTCTAAAAAATTAGCAGATGCTTCTGAATCTAATAAGGCTAAGGTTTTTAATTTTTCAGGACCAAAAGGTAAAGGAATTATAAAACAACGAGAAAATTGAGTAGAAAGAGAGGAACCTGGTTTTGATTTGTCCAGTCGCACAGTTCCTATTGTGGCTACGCATCCTCATTTTCTTGAACAAATGCACCTCTATTCTTGATGTTGCATCCATTTTGCTTCTTAAGACAGTTTCCAGCTCTATGGCCTTCTCCATCGCAATAAAAGCACAAATTTTTTTCCATACGTTGCTTCTTTTCTTCTGGAGTAAGGGATTTAAGATATACTGCATCAATCTGCATGTCCTCTGTCTCCGCTTGTGAATTTAAGCTACTTACCGATATAATTGCATCATGATGACTTGTATATTCTCTGGAGCATTGGTCTTAGCGATCTTGAAATAGGCGGTTATCGCACTTCACAGCTTAGCTAATGGCTTCGTTGAGCGTTCGTGGATCAGGAAGAGCTAATAACAAATCCTTCACTTCGTCCCTTAGACCCCAATAGAATTGACTCAGCAATGCTTCTTCATCCCAATTGATGTTATATACTAATTGCATAAAATCTGATGCATAGACTGATGCAGAGCGAGTCCCTTGTTGTAGCGATCAAATTTTTGTTGTAGTCCATTGAGCCTTGTTATGCTCGCCAAATGCTTCCGCAAATGCCTCCAAAAAAGTCTCAAAGTTGTTCAAAATTGGAGATCCTTTTTCAAATAGAGCAAACTACGATAGAGCTTGTCCCGTAAGCAAAGTTCCAACCAATCCAATGCGTGATTCTTCCGTTGGATAACGTTCGAGTTGTAGAGCTGTTATTAACTTGATTTGATTGACGAAACCTTGAAACTTGGAGCGTGTGCATCAAACTTGTTTGAAAGGCTAATTCGAGGCTCCTTTTGTTGTGGAAGCAATGGTTCTCGTTGAACCACAAGTAAAGTTGCTTCTTCTGGTGCAGAAGTTTAAGGTTGATGAAGTCCAGATTGTGTCATTTCGGATGCTCCATCATTATGAAGTCTTGCAAAGACTCCTTCTGTCACCGTACTTCTCTGTGATAACGTAGCAAGAGCATTCATAATGGCATCCATCTTGGACTTCAAACTTTCACTCATATTAATGTCTTGACCTCAAACCATTCTAAGAGAAAGGAAATAATTGTTCCTACAAGGAGAAAATATTGGTTTAGAAGAGGGTACTCCGCAACTTCTAAAACGCCTTAAGACCTTCAAGAAGAGGGGTAATCCACTCTCTCCAAGAAGAATAAGATTCTAATATTATGACGGACAAGATATTAGTTTAGAAGAGGGTCATTCGCAATCTCTAAAATACTAGTGTACCTTCAAGAAGAGGGATAATCCACACTCCAACAAGAAGGAACTAGCTCTGATATCTAAGATGAGAGTAGTCTCGACAAACTGTCACGGATACAAAATATAGACTAGAAGTCTAAACAAGAAGTTCAAGAAGGACTAGCAGGAACTGGATTAATGTCACGCACACAGAATATAGACTTGAAGTCTTAAACAAGAAGTTCAAGAAGAATTGACAGGAACTGGATTAATCAAATGAGTACGGAAACAACACCAGAGAGGTGAGCAAGAGTTCCAAGATTGTGTTGTTGAGACTGAAGAACTCTTCAGCCTCGACTTCAATATATACTCCTACCTCGGAAGCAGCTTCTACCAACTAGAGAACTTCTCAAGCAACTTCCACCAACTAAGAAGCTTCTCAAGCAGCTTCCATCAACTAGGGAGCTTCTCAAGCAACTTTTATTAACTAAGAAGCTTCTCAAGCAACTTCTACCAACTAGAAAGATGTTAGAAGGCTCTTGAAGATTCTAGAGAATTCTAGAAACCTTCTAGATTGTTCTAGAAGGTTCTGATAAGTATGTCTTTGACAGAATTGGACAATTCTAGATTACAACCATCAAATCCAAGTTTCTATCACTACATCTTATACTTTGTTTTAAACTTCTTATATTTGATGTAACTTCAAATTATAAATTTTTAGCTCAAACACTTTTAGATACTAGAATCTCAAATTTAAATATATTATCTTTAATATTATTTAATATCCTTCAAATCTAATGGTACTTGGCCTTCTGACAAGCACACGAACTAAAATAGATGCATAAGTTAGTAAAAACCATGTCAAAAGAAAATAATAAGATATAAATAAAGAAATATGTATATTCAAGAAGAGAATAGAATGACTATTGCCAAAGACTAAAAAATACATGAGGCTCTTGAACTAGACTAGAAATAAGAAAGGAGTTGATAAGAGTGAAAAAAGCTTCACTCTTGTCTCTATTTATACTATCTATCTAAGAATTATGTGGTGGTATTCTAAAAGACCTCCTATACGTGTCTAATTTGCAAGACATGTATCAAACTTACAAGATAAGTTTTCCACATGTGCGCCACGTATTTGGCTTGTTCCGTAAGCTACCAACATGTGTGACACATGACTAGCTTGTTCCACGAGCTACCAATATGTGTGACACATGGCCAGCTTGTTGACCAAGTTTTTGACCTATCAATCACCTATAGACATGTATAAAGGTGATTCCACATCTATGAAGCTTTTAAGAAGCTTTTTTTTAAGATATTATCAAATTAACTTATTTTATCTACTTCTATTAATTTATATTAATTAGATAATTATTGGAATAAATCTTATGTTCGTGACATTATTCCCCCTTCTAGAGACGAGTTTCACAAATAACGGTGATTACATGTTGAAGAAGTCTAAGATATGTCGAATTTTACTTGCCACGTATTCTAATCTTTATTTCCTTTGAAGGTAGTTGATAGGTCCTTTCAGCCATCGATAGTATCCCATACCAGGATAAGAAGACTACCTTATTATTTGATCATTATTGAGGCTTTTATAACTTTTTTCAAAGAAAATATTTGGAACACCATCAAGAATAGTTTCTACCTCTAAAAGTATCATCAAACATCAAAAGTCTCTTCCAAGGTCATGATATCAAACATGTTATATTTTGCCATTAATCCAAGGAAAGACATATCGTTCTTGAGGGTCTTCATCTCTATTTCGTCATCTTGAAGGTTGTGATAGTTGTAATGTCTCGTTTGATAAATCAACAAACGATGGCTCTTGAGCTGAATTTCTTGGCTGTTGATCCTCCATCTCTTTAGCACGAATCCAAAGAAATAACAAACAATGATACAAAGTAGGATAAAATCTCTAAAGGACTTGCTTTATTTTATTGCAAAGATTTTTTTGATTCTTTATCTTGATTTTGACGGATGCATCTTTGGAATGCATTGACTATTACAAATGTATTTTCTAGATTCTCGGATGGCTCCCATGTGCAATTACTAATATCGTATCCGTTGTTGTATGACATGGCCTTCTATCGGGGAATACACTGGGTACCTGGCTGTAGAGAGTTTATTTGAAATTTGATGGCAAAATCCAATAGGTCGTTTGTCCTCAATAAAAAAGAAAAATAATATAAAAATCTCACAAAAGAAAAGTTATATATATAAACCCTCTTGTATTCAAATAAGTTTGTACAAAAAAGGTTCAAATTTCCACAAAAACCCTTCAAAACTTTAGTCACCTGCAAGGACTTATTTCTTATTGAACTTTAGTGTCTAATTACTCTTGATCCAATCGTTTAATTTCTATTAAATTTACTTCAAAGTGTAGATAATTATCTTAAGTTTCATCACAATAAAGAATCAACCATAAATTTATTTTTAATCGTCTGATATCTCAAAACCCCTAGCAGGTGCTTAAAACCCTAGCTTAGAGACACCCGAGCACTATTTTCCTTATATCTCACAAATCCAAAATCCTAATGCCACAAATTTTTTGCACATAGTCTTATGACATAAACATATACACTCCTGAAAATTTTGATCCAAAAATCTATGAAATTGCCTAAGTTATAGCTCAAAATTTAACAACCATGTAAGCGGGTCACTTACTGCCCTTAAGTTTGTAAGCACTAACTTCAACTCCCAATATCTCTTTTATCCTAGCTTGGATTTTATCAAGCTGTATATAAAAAGTGTAGCCGTGAAAGTGCTCTCTTCAATCCTAGTCGCCGATCCTTGATTGCTTTCTGTAAGCGTGAGTTATACTCAAAAGAGTGACAATAGGTCTAAAATCAACACCTTAACTTTGGGCGCCTATAACTTCTTCATAGAAAGTGCAAATCACACAAAATTTGTACCTTAATCAGATCCAAAAACCTAAACCTTATGATCCTAGCCTCTGATGTTCAACTTCCCTCGAAAAACAAACCCTAATTCCTAATAAACCCTCGGGCAGCCTCCTTTTAGCCCATTGGGCATGATTTTTGGCCAATTAGAATAGAGATTTCTATCATCCACCTCTATTCATCCACATGGATGGCCAAACTACCCTTTTTACACTAAAAACCCTTTTTTAACCCTTCTTCTTATAAGATTTACATACTTTGTGCTTTAAGCACCAAATAAAAGAAGTAAATAAGATCTTAAAGATCACCAATGTCTAACAAAGGTGACTTAAGATATATACAAGTTAATATCAATATAAAATTAACTTCAAAAGTCACTACTAAAAAAAAATAAGATTGTATAAATCTTAATAATAATTCTTTTAATAGATCCTTTCTAAACTAGTAACCTAATCACATCCTATAAAAGTCCATTGATATGGCTCTCATTTAGCTATGTAGTAAATTATACATTAAATATATATGTACAATTTTTTCACATAGTAGTCAAACCAAAATACGACACCGTGCCAATGCACAAGATATTCTAGTCGATTTTGATGTTGCCTTGAATCTAAAATCTTTTATATCTCAAATTCTTCATTATTATCTACTTCTATAAGAGGAGGTGGCATTTGTCTTCTTCCTTGTATATCTACTATCTTGTATGACTCGAATAATGACATATAAAATACGAGATGAATCTTCATAGATTTTGGTAGGGATAATCAATAAGCAACTAGATTGATTTGTTCATAAAACAAAAAAGGTCCAAGCCTATAATAATCCAACTTGTCATAACGACAAATAGTCTTTCTATTATAATGAAATAACCATACCTTATCGCCTACGTGGAATTGAGATTGTTCCTTGTGATAGACAACTACATTGATTTTTTGTTGTTCTTGAGCTTTCTTTAGTTGTACCTTCATTATTGCATGTAGCTTTGACAACCAATTCGCCAAATCTTCTACTGCAAGATTATCAGCTTTTGAAAAGTTAAAAGGATCAAGTTGTGGATGATAATTGTAATTTGTAAAGAATGGAGTTTGCTGAGTAGAAGAATGTACCAAATTATTATAAGCAAACTCTGCCAATGGCAAAAGAGTTGTCTAATCATCTTGATAGTAGTTGATGGTACATCTCAAATATTGCTCTAAAATTTGATTTACTTGTTTCATTTGTCCATCAATTTGAGGATAGAAAGCTGAGGATAATTTTATATCTACCTTCAATATTTTAAAAAGAATCTTTCAAAATCTTGATATAAATTATATTCCTCTATCTGATATAATATTCTTTGATAATCCATGATAGCGATAAATATTATCAAGGAAGAGTTTAATTATTTCTTCACTTATAATAGATTTTGTATATAATACAAAATGTGCCATCTTGGTAAAACAATCTACAATCACAAATATAAAGTCATATGAACTTGACTTTAGAAGATCCGTGATAAAATCCATAGAAACAGAGGACCAAGGTTGTTTTGGTAGATGTAATGGTTGAAGAAGTCTATAAGGTTGGTAGCTAAAAATGGCTTTAGTCTTGCTTCTATATATATTATTTACTAAAATAATTTTGTAGAAGCTTTTTACGGACTACAAAGCTTGTGGCCCAAGCATCAAGTTGTAAATTACTTTTAATATAATTTTTTTAAAAAAAGAAACTTATAGAATAAGTTTCAGTATCTACATGGTATATCTATAGAAATCTAAACATCTAATTTGTATCTAAGATACTTCATTGAAGCTTCTTAAAAAAGAAATTATTTATCTAAATTTTTTTTATTTATTTTTACTTATTTTTATTTATTTAAATAATATATACATATGTTATATTATCCCCTCTTTCAAAAAAACGAGTTTTATAAATAGCAATCAAGTTGTTTCATAAGTTGATGAAATCTGAGATCCATTATTGTATTGTAATATAGTTATAAGATGAATGAGCAAAAAAAGACCTATATTATAGAAGAGCTCAATTGAAGACTTAGTAATAAAATTTCTTTAGAAATTATTAAAAAATAAATAAAAATAAGTAAAAAAAATAAAATCTATATTATTTTTTTTATTAAAAAAATTTTATTTACTTTTTAGAACCATAAATAAGGCAAAATAAGATAGATTAGCAAAAATAATACTACATGCATCTTTAAATAAAAGCAAAGAATAGCTTTCAACAAAAATTATTTAGAAAAATCTTAGAATGATACTTGAGGAGGATTAATTATGAATTAGGGTCAAAATTAGATCTTAGGATACAAAACTATGTATCTATGGCAAATGAGAGGTTTTTTTATTAATTAGAGAGAAGAATTGAGGAGCTTACTTGATAGGATTTTTTTGAGTATTAATTTTGAGGTTTTTGAATTTGTAACAATTTTGTGAGAATTATGCAATATCAAGGTTTTATTTGGGTGATTTTTATTTTTATTTTTATTTTATAGAATAAAAAAAGATTTATATTTTAAGAAAGTTTATAAATTTTATAACAAATCTACAAGTAAAAATTTGTGAATTTGTGAATATAATCATGTTAGATGTGTGCTATAAATTTAAGCTTAATTAGATAGTTAGATCAAAGGTTATTAGAATTCAAGTTGGTTAAGATCTTGGAAATTGGATTTTGAAGGTTGATGAGGATTTTTATAATTTTGAGTAATTTGCCAATTGGATTGAAATGATATTTTATAAGTTGATATTTGATTTAATTTTTAATATTAATAAAAATATTTAAAATAGGTAAATAATGCAAAAAAGATCTATTAACATTGAAAGATTGACATCAAGGTTGGAGAAAGAAGATGGCTAATATTTGAGTAGATTAGAAGCTTTTTCTTCTAATTTATAAGTTTAATTTTTTTTAAATTTTGTATACTTATTTTCAACTAGTAGATTAAGAAGTATGCAAATTTTAAATCAAGATCAATTATTAATTTAATAATTATTGAAATTTTAAATTTGCTATAGAATTTGATTAAGATTTGATTAAAAATTAATTAGAATTTATTTAAGATTTATTAGGATTTATTTATTTAAGACTTGAATATATATATACTTTTTTATTTTTATTTTGTCATTTTCTTTTGACATAAGTTTCACTAATTTATGCATCTCTTTAAGTTGGTATCCTTGACAAATTAATAAGAGTGAAGATACAATATTAGAACTTTGTCTTTTTTTGATTAAGAGTAGATTATTTTTTTTTCTTGATAAGACATAACCATATTAGAAGCTGTGGATTATCCACTTTTAAATTGATATTGTTATTAGATTTTATTTATTTTTTTATTCTTGAGTATTTTATTTTATTGTGAGAATAGACATTCTTTTTTTTCTGTTGTATTATCATGGTAGAACTTACTGAAATGAAGAATGCAATGGTACAAATATAAGAGCAAATGAGAGAGTTAATGTTTACAATATATCAACTGAATATACCACCATAAGAAGTAATAGGATTAGTAAGAAGTGAAGATATAAAGATGATTGGAGCTGCTTCAAATTATACCACTTTACTTACAATAGAACATTGTTCAAGTATTAAGGAACCAAAAATTAGTTTTTTGGAGAAATTTGATAGTATAAGATATAAGTTTCAAGGATTCATCAATTAAGTACAACTAGTGATTGAACTTCAACCTTAAAGTTATCCAATTCAAGGATCATAAGTCAAGTTTATTGGAATACTACTTTCAAAATTGGCTTTATTATGGTTTTCATTTTTTTTTGAACAATGTGATCCAATATTGGATAATTTAGAAGTATTTTTAGTAGAATTTTGATCCATATATAGAAAACATGATGCAATTCATGTTGCAACTAAATGATCCGCATCTTGCAATAAGACAATCAATCAATGATATTATATGCTTCACAATTTGAACAACTAGCGACTGATTCTAAGTAAGATGATGCCACACTCGTTAGTCAAATTTTCTATAGATTATAATATATAGTAAAAAAATTGATACTCAATTTATTTGATCCTCAGACATTGAATCAAGCAATTGACTTTGCTATAAAGTGTGATAATTGGCTTTTTGACTTTCAATCTGAAAGTCGCATAAGGAAGCTCCAACATTATTATAATACAATAGCAATACCGACATCTTTTCAATACATACACTCAAAAGTAAAAGACATACAAATTAACATAGTACATTTTAAACCTCTTACTGAGCAAGAAAAGACTTGTCGTCATAAAAAATGATTGTACTTATATTATGGAGAATCTAAGCATAGTGCTCAATATTGTTCTAAAAAACAACACAACTTCAAAATGAGAAGTATGATTGTCAAAGAAGACAATATGTCAAGAAATGAGTTTGTCTAATTATAATAGGGACCATTGTCACGTGGCGTAATCTTCTATCTGAAAATACATTGGGTACATGGCTATGGAGAATTTATTTGAAATTTAATGGCAAGAGTCTAAAAAATGATTTGTCTTTAATAAAAAAGACAAATAATACAATGATATTATAAAAGATAATTTTTATTGATAAATCCTTCTATATTTAAGTAGGTTTATACAAAAAAGTTCAAATTGCTATAAAACCTTTCAAAACCTTATTCACCTATAAGGACTTATTTCTTCTAAAACTTTAGAGTTCAATAATTCTTGATCTAGCCATTTAGTTCCTATGAAACTTTCTTCAAAGTGTAAATAATTCTTTTAAGCTTCATCACAAAAAAGAATTGACTGCAAATTTGTTGCCAATCGTCCAATATCTTAAAAATCCTAGTAGGTACTTAAAATCCTAGATCAAAGACATCCGAGCACTATTTTTCTCATATCTCATAAATCCAAAATCCTAATGCTATAAAAAATTTGGACATAATTTTTTGACATAAACATGTATACTCTTCAAATTTTTGAGCCAAAAATCTATTAAATTGCATAAGATATAGCTCAAAATATAACCACTAATTAAGCGGGGTCATTTACTACCCTTAGCTTACAAGCACTAACTTCAACTCCCAATATCTCCTTCATCCTAGCTTAAACTTCATCAAGCCATGTGTAAAAAGTGTAGTTAAGAAAGTGCTCTTTTTAATTCCAATCGCTAATTCTCTATTACTCTCTGTATATGCGAGTTATGTTCAAAAGAGTGATAATAGATATAATTTCAACACCTTAACTTTGAATGCCTATATCTCTTTCATAAAAAGTCCAAATTACACAAAATTTGTACCAAAACCGTATCCAAAAATCCAAACTTACTGACCATAGCCTTTGATGTTTGACTCCCCTTCAAAAAATAAACCCTAATCCCTAATAAATCCTCTAGCAGCCTCCTTGAAGCCCATTGGACATGATTTTTGGCCAATAGGATTAGAGACTTCTACCATCTATTTCCATTCATTCACATAGATGGCTTAACTACCCCCTATTACACTAAAATCCCTTTTTAATTCTTTTTTTTATAAGATTTATATAATATGTATTCTAAACATGAAATAAAAGAAGTAAGCAAGATTTTAAGCATCACCAATGTGTAATAAAGGTGACTTAAGATAATTAAAAGTTATTATCAATATAAATCAACCTCAAAATCACTATTAAATAAAAAAGGTTGTATAAATCTCATTAATAGTTCTATTAAATAGATTCCTTCTAAGCTAACAACCTAATCACATCTTGTAACTAATAAAATCCACTATTATGGCTTTCGCTTAATTGTATAATAAATTATATATTAAATATATGTGTACAATTTTTTCACATGGTAGCCAAATCACAACATCACATTGTGCAGCTAGAATCTCATACAATTCTTAGTAAATGTCATATTTTTTCCTCAAAACTTTCTCCTTGTTTTATAATAGATGTGTATTTGGGACCTAAAAATCACAAAGTCTCTGCCTTATTAGATTCAAGAGCCTTTATCTTACTAAATTCAAGAGCCTCATTGTATTTTTTAGATAAAGAACTTGTTAAAAGTCATAAAATACCTTCAATCTAAAAAACTAAATCCGTATATATAGAAATTATAGATGGTTGTCCATTGTCTTCTAAAGATACTATTCATAAAACCCTTCTTATAAATATAACAATAGATGGTCATTATAATTACATAATCTTTAATATAATTAAATCTTTTTTTAATCTAATCATTTTAAGTTTATTATGGCTAAAAAAATATAATCCTTAAATAGATTAGATTTCTTATAGACTTGGTTTTTTTTAAAGTATTAATAAGAGTTCTGTTAACTAAATAAAAAGTCATAAGTCTAATATAATAAAATCTATACTTGTAGATGTAAAAGCTTTTATGAATTTAGTAAAAAAAAAATTATCTTTTGTTGTTTATGCTATACTCATTTTTGATGGTGGAAAGACTTCAAGTGGTATTCCAAGCTAATATTAAGATTATCAAGACATTTTTGAAAAAAAAATGTAGATATTCTTCCAAAGCATCATCCATATGATTGCTCAATTGATCTCAAAGAGAAAACTCAACCTCCATTTGGACCAATCTATAATTTATTACAAAATAAATTGAATGAACTCAAAAAATACATTGATAAAAATTTGGCTAAGAATTTCATACGCCATTTAAAATCTCCAACAAGAGCTCTTATCTTGTTTGTAAAGAAAAAAGATGAGTCATTACTGATGTGTAGAGATTACCGAGGACTCAATAAGATTACATTTCAAATAAGATATGGACATTTTAAATATAATGTCATGCCTTTTGAACTTACAAATGCACCAGCTGCTTTTTAACATCTTATGAATGATGTTTTTTGTGAATTTTTTAATGATTTTATTATTTTTTATTTACACAATATTTTGACCTACTCTAAGAATACAAATGAACATGAATTTTATATTCATCAGATGTTACAAAAACTTAGAGATGTAAGATTATATGCCAAAATAGGAAAAATATGTATTTTACACCATTTAAGTTGATTTTTTAGGATACATCATTTTCAATGATGGTCTCAAGATGAATATTTTAGAAAGTCTAGACAATTTTGGATTAGAAGATTCTAAAAATAATAAGAGATGTGTAATGCTTTTTGAAATTTGTCAATTACTATCAAATCTTTATCAAGAACTTTTTTCAAGTTGCATCTCCACTTGCACGCTTAACTTGTAAGGACAAACTCAATTAGAATAAAGAAGCAAAAGCATTGTTTGAAGCCTTGAAGACAACTTTTATTTTTGTACCAATCTTATATTGCATTGTCGTGTGGCGTGAACTTTTATCTGGGAATACATTGAGTATCTAATTATAGAGAATTCACTTAAAATTTATTGATAAGACTCCAATAAGTGATTTTTTTTTAATAAAAAAGACAAATAATATAATAATATTATAAAAGAAATGTTATATGGATAAATCCTCTTATATTTAAGTAGGTTTGTACAAAAAAGCTCAAATTGCCACAAAAATCTTTTAGGACCTTATTTACCCACAAAGATTTATTTCTTCTTAAATTTTAGAATTTAATAATAGTTGATTCAACTATTCAATTTCTATAAAACTTTCTTCAAAGTATAGATAATACACTTATGTTTCATTATAAAAAAGAATCAACTACAATTTTGCTGCCAATCATCCAATATCTTAAAAATCCTAGTATGTGCTTAAAATCCTAGTTCAAAGACACCCGAGAACTATTTTCTTCATATTTCACAAATCCAAAATCTTAATGCCATAAAAGATTTGTATATAGTCTTGTGATATAAATTTATACACTCTTTAAAATTTTGAGCTAAATATTTATCAAATTAACTAAAATATAACTCAAAACATAACTATTAGTTAAGCGGGATTACTTACTGCCCTTAGCTTACAAGTACTGACTTCAATTCTCAATATCTCCTTCATTATAACTTGGATTTCATAGAACCATATATAAAAAGTATAGTTGAAAAAATACTCTTTTTAATTCCAATTGTCGATCTTCTATTGCTTTTTGTATGTACAAATTATGTCCAAAAGAGTGACAATAGGTACAATTTCAATACTTTAACTTTGAGCGCATATATCTCCTTCATAAAAGGTCCAAATTATATAAAATTTGTACTACAACCATATCCAAAAATCCAAACTTGCTGACCTTGATGTTTGACTTTTTTCAAAAACTAAATCCTAATTCCTAATAAATCCTCTAGGAGCCTCCTTGAAGCCCATTGAATATGATTTTTGGCCAATAAGAATAGAAACTTCTATCATCCATCTCCATTCATCTACATAGATGGCCTAACTATTTCTTTTTATACTAAAAACTCCTTTCCAATCTTTGTTCTAATAAGATTTATATAATATGTGTTCTAAATATCAAATAAAAGAAATAAGCAAGATGTTAAGGATCACCAATGTCTAACAAAGGTGACTTAAGATATATAAAATTTATTATCAATATAAAATCAATTTCAAAAGTAACTATTAAAAAAAGATAAGATTATATAAACCTCAATAATAACTTTTTTAAATAGATTCTTTCTAAACTAGTAACTTAATCATATTTTGTAACTAATAAAATCCATTGATATGACTCTTACTTAGTTGTATAATAAATTATATATTAGATATATATATGTATAATATTTTTATATGATAGCCACAACATCTTTGATTTTTCTAAGATATTTTTTTATAAAAACAGATGCATTAGATTTTCTTTTGGATGCAGTATTGTAATAAATGGGAACAGATATCAAACTCTACCTAGTAGCTTTTTATTCCAAGAAATTTTCAAGTATAGAGATCAACTACAAAATCCATAATAAAGAACTTCTTGCAATTGTGGATTCTTTTCAAGAATGGTATCATTATCTAGAAGGCGCTTTTAATCTAATCACCATATATACAAATCATAAGAACTTCGACATGCATATTGAATTATTGTCAAGCTCGTTGGAGCATGTCTTATTAAGATTTGAATTTATTAATATTTATTGGTCAAGAAAACAACAAGGTATGTCCGATAGCCTTTTTAGATGTTCTTATTTTGTACCAAAAGAAAGAGATTCAGCTTTTGACTAACAAAAAATAATCTTCTTGAAGCTAAAGTAATTTCATCTTCATGCAATGAAATCAACATTGACTATTGATTCAACTTTTGTCAAGCAAGTCCAATCAAGTATGACTTTAGACCTTCTTGTTCATGAGATTAAGCATAATTCATCTAAATCTCATAATACTTCCAAGTTTGAGTTCAAGAATAATCTACTTTATTTTAAAAGATGCATATATGTTTGAGAAGGTGAAATACAACTATGTATTTTTGAAGCTCATCAAAACTTCCCTACAGCAAAATATTTTAGATATAACAAGACTTTGGAGCTAATATCAAAAGATTTGTAGTGGCTTCAAATGTGGAAGGCTATTAAAAAGTTTGTTTAATCATGTGATATTTATTCAAGATTAAAAATTCCTTGTCATTGATTGTACAGACTTTTTCAACCATTACCAATACCAAAATAATTTTGATCTTTTGTTTCTATGGATTTTTTTACAAATCTTCTAAATTCAAGTTTATATGACTCTATATTCGTGATTGTAGATTGTTTCGCCAAGATGGCATATTTTATACCATGTATAAAATCTATTATAGGTGAAAAAATAATTAAACCCTTCATTGATAATATTTATCATTATTATAGATTATCAAAGGATATTATATCAGATAAGAGAATTATTAGGAACATATACTTTAGAGATTCACAGAACCTCTTAGAACATTCTAGAGCTTCTTGAGTTAGTGAAAGTTGGTTGAAAAGCTTTTTAATTGATAAAAGTAGCTCAAACAGCTTTCTTGTTAGAGGAAGGAGCTCGAGAAGCTTTCCAGTTGGTCGAAGTTGCTCAAGAAGCTTCTTAGTTTAAAAGAAGCCGCTGAAGAAGTATTTTGGATAGGAGTATATATAGGAGTTGAGGCGGAAGAGTTCTTTAGTCTTGACAACGCATCTTTTAGAAGTTCTACCTTATCTTTCTGGATGTTGTTCATGTAAATATCTGATTAATTCAAATTCTTGTTGGTTTTTTCTTGAAACCTTGTCCCAGTTCAAATCTCTTATTATATATTTGTGCATCCTTAATAATTTATCAAGATTGACATCATCTTCAATATTAGAGGTAGATCTCTTTTTTTAAAGAGTGGATTATCTTTCTACTCAAAGATATATCAACGCTTTAAAAGTTACAGATTATCCTCTTTTAAATTGATATTTTCTTCATCATAATATTGGAGCTTTATCTCTCTTATAAGTGAGTGGATCACCTCTCTCCTTGAAGGTTTTAAAATATTTTAGACGTTGCAGATTATCTTCTTCTAAATTGATATTGTTTTCTTAAAGATTCATTTTTTTTTTCTTTTAGAATGGCTGAACGTCAAGATATAAGTATGATCAAATCTTTCAAGTTTAAAATAGGTGCCATTATGAATGTTCTTACTATTTTATTTGCTAAGATTGAAGGAGTTATTATAAAACTTCATAACAATATAACATCTGAAATACCACAATCTAGACTACACCCATATCTAACTTCTACACTTGAAGATGTAGTATTATCTATGCTACACCAAAAAAATGCACCTGTTCATTAATGTAAGGAGCCTCAAATTAGTCTTTTGGAAAAATATGATAATAGGCATTGTGAGGATAAAATTCATTCCTCAACCCAAGTTATAAGATGGCTTCAATTAAGAGTTGCTTATAAATTGTAGTATGAAGTATAAGAAGCAATAAACAATAATAAAGGAGAAGAACAATACAAAACAAGTAAAATATGTGCAATTAAGTAATTGCACACTATAAAACTAGTTATAGTCTATTCACTAGATTTTCACCTAATAAAAAAAAAAGTAAAAAATTAAAATTATATTTTCAAGTAGATAATTTTTTTATCTTTTCAATGATATAAAAAGCATATAAATCTAAGTTACCATGAATAAGTTATGATAATTCAAAGTTATAAGGTAAATAATGAAAAAAGTTAAGTAGAAATTTTTACCTCAAGAATAACTTGTTAAAAGATCATGGGTTTGAACCTCACCAAGGCTCACAAGTAGTGTATATGGATGTCCTAGAGAGGCCATGAGGCCTTAGTCTTATCCTCCTACCTACATCCAAGGTGCAACAACCCATATGGGACTTGTACACCTCCCTTCCTACAAGGACTACACTAGCTACTGGTCCTCCTATTTTATACTAGTAGAACAAATAATTTTATATTTTTGACTTCATTATAGTGTTAAAAAACACCCTATTAGCCTAGGAACCTTATATGACCTTCAAATCTTGCTCCATTTCTTCATAATGGCTCCCAAGGTAGTAAAACTCATTTTTATCAAAGTCTTCAAAATTACTCTAAAAATTCTTAATAAATTCTAAAAAAATTCTAAAAAAATTCTAAAAATCTCTATTATATTTCTAAGATGATAATATCAAATTAAAGCTATTTTATTCTACCTTGGAAATTTTTTATAATAATAAAATAAATAAAAATCTACTCAAAATCCTATTTTCTACAAAAATAATTAAAAAGATATGAGATTTCTTCTTATGCTTCTTCTACCTACTAAATAATATTTATAGATTTTTAATGAATAATACATATAGTTAGAAGGCCAATGTAGATATTGGTCTCAATAACTAACTCTCAATATTTAATAATAAGTAAAAATATCAAACTAATTAAAATAATTGCCTCCAAGATTTACTAAGATTCTATTTTTGTAAATTTTCTTTTAATAATAATTTTATATTTATAAATACTTATAAATTCTAATAAATACTTAAATAATCAAAAAGACTCTCTAACCATTGTAATTGTATAACTAAATGACTTAAGACTATATTTTTAACCAATCAAGCAATTAAGATTCATTGATGGGACTCACATGCATTCAAAGTTCTGAGGGTTTGTCAACAAAATTTGATTTATAATAGTTCTACAACTTGATGCTTATTTCATTGAACAATCATGGATTGGATTAGTTGGTACCTTACTTACAGGGTAAGCATTATCATGGTTTGTTCCCTTGTTTGAAAAGAGATTACCAATTTTGAACAACTTTGATGATTTTATAGAAGCATTTATAAAAGCATTTGGAGAATGTGACAAGGCTCTTTTGGCAATAGCTAAGATTTGAGCATTGCATTGTCAGGTAGAGAGAATTTACATTGGGAAAATGTCGGATTCCTAGTTGCTACTAGAACTAGCAAAGAACATGAGAGGAAGCTGTGCAAGTATCTTCTATACTTATACAATATTAGAATATAATCCTTGTAAAAAAATAGAATATAATCCTTGATATAATACTTATATAAATATTTATACAAATATTATATATAATATTTATAAAATACTTGTATAAATATTTGATGTAAATACAAGTATATATATTTATATAATAAGTATAAATAAAGTATATATATACTCAAATATACCTCAAATACGATCGCATATGAGAAATACAAGTTATACAACAAGCTAAAACTAAATAAATCACTAAAAATTCATCCAAAGGTCAAATCAAGCGTGCTTATAGCCTATAGAATGCTAATAACTCATTGTAAAACATATCAAAATTTTGCAAATAGATGTCTTACCATTTAAAAGTTATAGCTAAATGAAATAGGTACTAAAAATTTCCAGCAAATATAAAGGCAGCAAAGCTCCTCTTCACTTCAGCCTTTGTTGTGGTTGATTCCTTTCTCCAAATTAGACATGCAATAGCTTTTTAAAAAGCTCACTTCATCATTTGACTTGTCTTAAAACTTTGCATGTATACCTCTCAAACTTCAGATTTTATAGCTAATCAAATCTACTCCTCAAATCCTAAGGATAATTTGCCCTCTTGACACTTCACGGCTCATAAATCTTTCAAAGAAGCTCTAAATGCATTAGTTTTTATTTTTGTGGAAAGCTTATACAAGCTACTATAAGCATATAAAATATCAAAATGTTTGAAGAGATTTTCCGACTTGGGTATTTGAACAAAGTCTCTACTCTTCTTCATCAGGTGGCAGCAGACCCTTTCCCACTCTTAAGCTCACAACTTTCTCTTTCCAACTCCAAATGCTACAAAAGATAGCTTGATAGAAAGCTAGCACAATTTTTCACACTCTCTACAAATTTTACTAAGAAAAAGTTGAAATCAAACTTGCAGTGGTAGCTCAAAGTTTCTGCTATCGCTTTTTGATGGCAATAGACCTCACTTCATTAAAACAAGCATAACTATTTGCTCACAACTCCAATACAAGCAAGAGAGTAAGTTCTAGAATCCTCACAACTCAAAGAACACACCATTCAATTTTCATTACAAACACTTCTATATCCTCTGAGCTATCTTTCTCAAAATTTCACTGCTCAAAAATTGCCAAACCTTTGGTCCAACAAGAGGAGTATTCTTCCCTTTTCTTCCATATCAGCCCATGCCACAAGCACATGGACAGCCGAAATCCTATTGGATAGGCTCTATTCACCCCATATTCTTCTTTATTACCCTTCACAAGGTCCATGCTACCTCAAAGTCAACAAGAAAGATAAAATAATCTTTATCTTTCTTCTAATTACAAAAGAATTTATTCTAGGATATAAGTAAGATAGGAACCAAAACAAATAGCCATCCTAATTTACTAATTAAGTGGCTACAATAAATCCTCTCCTTATAATGTCATCTAAAATAACTTCTAGCACTCATACATGTAATAACAATAAATACAAGATATATAATACTTTTACACACTACACGTAAATGCACTGTGACAACGTCAAGGGGTGTTCTTAACATTAGTCTATGCATCCAATTTTAAGCAACTAGCATGCAACATCAATTGGAATGAAGAAGCTTTAATGAGTCAATTCTATTGAGGACTAAAAGATGATGTGAAGGATTTGTTACTATCACTCTTGGATTTATAATCGCTCAATGAAGCCATTAATCAAGCCGTAAAATATAATAATTAATTATTCCAACATTGTCAAGATTAACATTCATGACCTTCAATAAGATAATATGTAATTTGATACACTATTGCTATATCGTCAAACATTTTGAATTCACATTTAAAAGTAAAAAATATATAATTTAATGTAATATGTTTTAAACCTCTTAGTCTACAAGAAAATAAATATCAGAGGAAAAAAATTCTATGCTTGTATTGTTGCAAGGAAGGCCATAAGATTGGCAATTGCTTGAAAAAAAAAAAAGACATTACATTATTAAAATCAGAAATGCAATTGTTTATAAAAAAAAGATATTCACTCATAATAGGAACCGTGTAGCTGGACAATTCAACATTACAAAATTATTCAGATTCTTCTCTTTTTGCTCAACTTGCTTGTTGTTTTACAAATCTTTTATATTTTGGCCTTTAGAAGCTCCAAACAATCATCTTGTTGGATTTAGAGGCCTCCACTTGTTTAATAGATAAAGCATTCATTAAGCTTCATAAAATTCTTCTAATATAGAAATCCAAATTTATTCATTTTAAGATAATAGATAGATGACTCTTATCCTTTAGTAGTGTCATCCATGAAACCACACCTATAAAAGTGTTGTTCAAAGATCATAAAAGCCAAATTATATTTAATATTATTAGGATTCTTTCAAATTTTTTTATTCTTGAACTATCTTCGTTGAAAAAGCATAATCCAATTTATAAATTGGAAGTTGTGAAGAATAATATTTTTGGTAGAAATTCTTGTAAGAAAAATTTGTAAAAAATCACAAATTGATAAGCTTTTATTTATTGAAGCAAGGACATTTATAAAATTGGCCAAAGAAGGTATATCATTTGTTATTTATACGACCCCAATTAAAGAAGATATGATTTCATTGACAAGTATTTTAAAAAAATATAGTGAATTTCAAGATGTTTTTTAGAAAAAGAATGCTAATATACTATTAAAGCACCAACCATATGATTGTGCTATAGATCTTTAAGAAGAAATGTAACCATCTTATGGTCCAATCTATAATCTTTTTCAAAATAAATTTTCAACATTGCTATAAATCTTGCAAAGAACTTTGTCAAATATTCAAAATCTCCAACAAGTGCACCTATATTTTTTGTGAAGAAGAAGGCTTCTTATATCTGTGCGTTGATTATTGGAGATTGAATAAGATAACAATGAAGAATCATTATCCACTACCATTAATTTTAGGACTCTTGAAATAATTTGGCTAATCCAAGATCTATATTAAGATAGATCTTTATAAAGTATATAACTTGGTACAGATCAAGGAGAGAAATGAATGGAAGTCTACATTTTGGATAAGATATGGATATTTTAAATATAATGTCATGTCCTTTGGACTAACAAATGCACTCGCTATCTTTTAGAATTTAATGAATGACATCTTTCAAGAGCACTTGAACAAATTCATGGTGATCTATCTTGATGACATCTTGATCTACTCAAAAAATTTGGAGAAATACAAGGGGCATGTCAAGTTGGTATTATAAAAGCTGTGAGATACAGATTTATATGCCAAAGTAGAAAAATGTGTATTTCATCAATCTAAGATGGAATTTTTGGCATACATCATATCTACTAAGGATTTTACAATAGATCCTAAGAAGGTAGAGGTGGTTATGCAATGGGTGATTCCAAAGACTATGAGAGATGTACAATATTTTTTTAGATTTGCTAACTTCTATTGGATCTTCATCAAAAATTACTCTCAAGTTGCCACCTTTCTTATTTGATTGACATGTAAGAATAAGTTAGAATGGGAGCCTCAAGCAGTGAAGGCATTCCAAGACCTTAAGATGGCATTTATTATAACCTCAATCTTAATATATTTAAATTTTATAAAAGTATTCTATATAGAAACCAATACTTTGGATTTTGCAATAGGGGCCGTACTTTCACAAATGGATATAGATAATAAACTCCATCTTATTATATTTTATTTTTAAAAAATTTCTATTACTTAAATTAATTATAAAATCTACGATAAGGAACTTAATGGCATTTATTCTTTTAAAGAATGGCATTAGTTTCTTAAAAGAGCAATGCATCATATAACTATATATATAAATTACAAAAATTTGAAATATTTTATATCAACTTGAATTCTTAATTGCTGCAAAGCTTAATGGAATATGTTGTTATCTTGATTTAACTTTGTTATCACTTATCGATTTGAGAAGCAATAAGGATTGTTTGATGCTTTATCAGGAAGATCACATCTTGTACCAAAGATAAGAGAGACAATATTTTATTAATAATATGCAACTTTGTTGAAATCGGAGCAATTTTGCCTTTGTACTACTATTACATCACCACCTATTGATTTTAGTTTCTTCAATAAAGTATGTGCTGCAGCTACTAATGATGCTTTGGCCCTTGATATCAAGCATCATCTAAAAGAAAATGCTAACAAGTTCAAGCTTGAGAAAGACCTTCTATACTTTGAAGAATATTTGTATATTCTAGAAGGACCAACATAACTACATATTCTTTAATATCACCATGATTTTCCAATTGCAGATTATTTTGGATTTAATAAGATCTTAAAACTTAATTCTTGAGATTTTTAGTGGTTTCAAATATAAAAGGTAGTGAAGGACTTTGTGCTCTCTTACAACATCTATTCAAGGTCCAAAAATCCTCGACATAGTGCTTATGGACTCTTATAAACCTTGCTTGTTCCAAAACAGTTATAATCTTCTATCTCAATGGATTTTATTATGGATCTACTGCCATCCAATCTATTAAACTATATCTTTGTAGTAATTGATTGACTCACAAAGATGGCTCATTTCATTCTTTGCAAAAAGACTGAGTTTAGTGAAGAAACGGTAAGACTCTTTCTTAATAATATATATTCATATTATGGTCTATTGGATGATATCATATCCAATCAAGGATCCTAATTCATATTTAAATTTTAGAGATGTCTTTTTGAAATATTAAAAATGGATATTAAACTTTCTTTGGCTTTTTATCCTCAAATTGACAATCAAATGGAATGAGTTAACTAGGTTTTGAAATAATATTTACGATATAGTATCAACTATCAGCAAGACAATTAGATCTTATATCTACTATTAGCAAAGTTTGTATATAATAATATTATTAATGCTTCAACTTAGCAAACACCATTTTATTCCAACTATGGATATCACCCAAAGTTTAATTTATGGAATATGTCAAAGAACAACAATCTAGCAATCAAAAGATTTTACAAAGCATCTATTGTAACATCAAACAACCTTGAAGCTTTAATTGTAAGTAGCTCAAGATGCTTACAAGCCATCTGTAAATAAATTTAGAAATCAATTGCTTTCTTTTCATATTTGAGATAAGGTATGGCTTTTTTGAGGGAACATTTAAACCAAGCAGCCATGCGATAAGTTGAATTATTGAAGACTAGGACCATTTTCTATCCAGATGCAAATTAATCCAATGGCATATGGCTTAGAATTATCATCTTTTATAAATGTATATTCAATTTTTCATATTTCTCTTTTAGAATCTTATAGAAAGTTGCATATTTTGAAAAAAAGACAATAATCGCCACCTAGTATTGAAATTGAAGACTATAAAGAATACAAGGTTAAAAATTTATTTGATTAACAACAAAAATGGAGCAAATTAGAATATCTTATTTATTGGTGGGGCTATGATATTAATGAACGTACATTAAAACGAGCTAAAAATCTTGCTAATATAATTAAAAAGGTTATGAATTTCATCAATTCTATTTTCACAAATCCAAATGTATTCAATAATAACTTCTTGGTGAAGATTGTATTCAAGAAATATTCATAAAAGGGAGAGATTTAAATTAAGGTTTTCATCAATATGTAGTCATCTATTCTAAGATAGAATAGAGTGGTAGAGCAAATCAGTCACTATGTCAAATCTTCAAGCATTGAGAGAATAAGATTCAAAAGATTCACTTGTCATATAAGCTTTGAACAAACTAGTGCAATTTTTTACAACCTTTAATTAAATAAAGTAAAGATGATATATTTTAGCACCAAATATGACCTTGATTGGAGCCATTAGGAGTAAGACCCAACCATACAAGTTTTGATTCTAATGCTTGAACTTTAGTGATATTGCTTAAGCTTGGAAAGGTGAATTCTTTTAAATTTGAGATCTTACTTGGAAGATGTTTTAAAGGCAGTAATGAAGATTAGATCCTTAGATGGGATGTTTCAATAATGGAGATACTAGCTCAAGGCAATAGGCAATTTCTTCGATAACTAATAGAACCTATTATCTAAGAATAGAGAATAAAATACATAGCTTCATTAGTGCAGCATATCCTTGATTTTTTTTATGTATATAAAAAGACTTTTGAAGATATGAACTCTTCTTGGAACTTGTTGCTAGAGATAAGGATGATGTTAGGGACATATACTTTGAAGGTTCCAGAATCTTCTAGAATATTTTAAAGCTTCTTGAAGTAGTGAAAGTTTATTGAAAGTTTTCTAGTTGATGAAAGTAGCTCTAGAAGCTTCATAGTTAGTTGAAGGAGCTTGAAAAGCTTTCCAATTAGTAGAAGCTGCTCAAGAAGCTTCTTAATTGATAGAAGTTGTTCAAAAAGCTTCCCAATTGTTAAAAACTATTCGAGTAGCTTCCTAGTTGGTAGAAGCTACTTAAGAAGCTTCTTAGTTTGAAAAAAGTCACTTAAGAAGCATCTTAGATAGGAATTTATATATAAAAGTCGAGGTTGAAAAGATCTTCAGTCTTGATAATGCATCTCTTAAAGTTCTAGCTCACCTTTTTTGATATTATTCATGTATTCATTTGATTAATTTAAGTTTTTATTGATTTTTTCTTAAAACCTTATTCTAGTTCAAGTCTCTTACTTTGTATTCTCATATCTTTGATAAGAACATGTCAGCAAGTTCTCACCACCTTTATTGTGTTTATAACTCGATAGATCAATCTTTTCCATATAAAAAAATTCTAATAGGTTTTTATTTTTACTCCTTAAGTTGCTCATTCAATACTTCAGTCTCCTTCTTCTACTATGAACTCCGCTATTATAATTTCTCCTTTGTTATTTCTAATTTATTTATTTTTTATTTATTTTTAATCTTGTTTTCTCAAAAACCTTATATTATTTCATAACTAAGAGATGCTAGAGTCACTTTGTCTATAGCCACTATCACTTCTTTTTCTTTCTTGCAACTACCTCTTCTTACTAGATCTGTTGTACCTCTCCACTTATAAAAAAAAATCTTCTTCTTCCTAAAACTTCGTAAGTATACACCCATTTCATATTCCTGTTCGACTCTTTTCTTTTCAATACTCCTATTGATATTACTTTTGATAACACTTGATGTCCTTTGTGTTCATTGCAAATCCCTACACAATAGCCTCTTAAAAACACTAGATTTTTATACTTGCTGACCATCAATAATAGTACCGATCTAAAATTTTTACTAATCTTCATCACCAGCTGGATGTCTTTTGGCATGATCGTCACCTTTTTTGCATGGGTGGCAATCAAAGCTCTCAAATATGTCATTTTTGCCTCCTAAAGGCTAACACGGCTTAGCTTTGGAAATGCACATCTATCTTGAAGTTCTGTGCAATCTAATTGATCTAATTTTGGAATGATGACTTATAGATTAGCAACTCTGTGCTCTTTTGGTATTCACAAATTTTCCAAAGAGCTATTATTTTTGAGTGATAACCATGTGGCTTCTTTATTCTTCTTGTAGTCGGGGAGGATTTCTTCATAGCTTTTGTAGTCAATTGTTCTCTGGATTCTAATCATCCTACTTCCTACTAGGATATTAAAATTACAATAATATTATCTCTAAGAAAATTCTTGCATCATGATGATGCCATTTAATCTGCTTATTATCTCTTGATTGTAAATTATAGAGATTCACTACAACATGGCAAACTGGTCCACGTAATGTTACATCTCCAAATAGCATCAATCTTGATAATTGCCATCTTTATATCTAATCGCAATCTACCACATCTACCTACACTCTTGTCCCTCTATTACTTCACCTTCTATAAATCCAATTACCAACACCACACTATACGATGCCACAAAGAGTCAAATCCAATCAAATCTCCAATAGAAATCTAAAAAAACTCAAGTATTAATTTGGCCCACACCTTACTTCCACCACGCTGCTTGGTGAGTGCTCATCGGTTCTTGCTAGCTACAGACTTTGCTCGGCATGTGATCCCTAATAGCATTGTTGTAGTAGATAGAATTTGCCTCAAGAAAGTGTAGAGCTTTTGGCTGTCAGTAATTACTCAATCAAGATCTAAGTATAACAAAACCCCCAAATTTATATAAAATTCTCTTCCATAGGACTATTACATCTAATACATAAGTCTTATTTCATCAAATCACTTAAAATATAATAAATACTTTAAAACCCTCATTCTCCCATAGGGAGGGAATTTTTCTTGAATTTCAATAATCTATAACTTTTAATCCAACTATCCTAATCTATTCAAATTTTATATGGACTATTGAGATATTTTTAACAATTACCACTTCAAATTTCAACTATTGATTCGTTATTGATCTTTAGATATTGCAAAAATCCTAATAATAGCTTCAAATCCTTGTTTACAAATACCTATGTACTAAATTCTTTATATCTCACAAATTAAAAGTTTAAATGCTATGAAACTTTGATATATACTTTTTTAATATAATAATTTATTTTTTTTAAAAAAAATAGATTAAAATTTGTCTAAAAGCTTAAGATATGGCAAAACCCATCACTATCAAAAAAACAACCTACTTAGTATCTTGGAATTTGATCTACTATCTTTGACTCCCAATATCTCCTTCTTTAGAACTCCAAATGTAGCAATTCTTCTATATTAGGTCTAGACCTTGAAATCACCTCTCTAGCCAATTTCCAAAAGCTTTTATAAAACTCCTTGTATCCTCAAAAGAGTGACAATAGATACAATTTGTATACCTTAATTTCAAGCGCCTACTTTTCTTTCATAAAAACTCCAAATCTCTTGATTCTTATACCAAAAGTATTGTACAAAAAACAAGCTTTTTAATTCTAGTCTTTGAATTTCAATTGCTCTCCTTAAAGTCGCTGAAATCCTTATTCTCTTCACAGGCAGCCTCCTCAAAGCCTATTGGATATGACCATTCACTAATAGGAATGAAGAACTTCACCCCTTGCCTTCATTCATCCATAATTTATCTTCATCCTTCCAAATAAGCCTCTTAATACTTTAATTCTTCTTCTTTGGATTCCAATTGCTTTTCAAGGCTTTATACTAAATATTTAGGTCTTATATAATTTAAATGCTATAATCAAATTAAATATAAATCTAAAATAAATTTTTTTATATCAACATTCTTATAAATCCCTTTAATTTACTTTTCTGACCATTCTAACACATATTAGAATCTATGAACATATTATATATTTTGACTAGATTTTACATACTATAAGCAATTATAGTGCGATAATGTTACAATCAAGTGTTCTTTGGGATCTCTAAAGGCCTTGCTTTAAATTTTTTTTTTTTTTTTTTTTTTTTTTAAGTTCCAAATTCATACTTATGGGGGATCATAAGGGCTTAATGTAGGGTCCTTTTCTACCCCATTTCTATATAGAAATGTTAACTCCAAAATAATTACTATTTTAAGTAAATTCCTTCTACTTCTAATTATTTT
>JAWRVF010001317.1:46727-81650 GCA_036785485.1 Physcomitrellopsis africana
TTGTACAAAAAACAAGCTTTTTAATTCTAGTCTTTGAATTTCAATTGCTCTCCTTAAAGTCGCTGAAATCCTTATTCTCTTCACAGGCAGCCTCCTCAAAGCCTATTGGATATGACCATTCACTAATAGGAATGAAGAACTTCACCCCTTGCCTTCATTCATCCATAATTTATCTTCATCCTTCCAAATAAGCCTCTTAATACTTTAATTCTTCTTCTTTGGATTCCAATTGCTTTTCAAGGCTTTATACTAAATATTTAGGTCTTATATAATTTAAATGCTATAATCAAATTAAATATAAATCTAAAATAAATTTTTTTATATCAACATTCTTATAAATCCCTTTAATTTACTTTTCTGACCATTCTAACACATATTAGAATCTATGAACATATTATATTATGCTTAAAAGAGTGGCAATAGATAGAATTTTGACACCCTAACTTTGAAGCGCCTATATTTCTTTCATAAAAAGTCCAAATTATACAAAATTTGTACCAAAATCATATCCAAAAACCTAAACTTGCTGACTATAGCCTTTGGTGTTTGACTTTCCTTCAAAAAACAAATCCTAATTCCTAATAAATCCTCAGGCAGCCTCCTTGAAGCCCATTGGATATGATTTCTGGCCAATAAAAATAAAAACTTCTATTATCCATCTCCATTCATTCACATAGATGGCCTAACTATCCCTTTTTACACTAAAAATTCCTTTCTAATCTTTTTTCTTATAAGATTTACACAATATGTGTTCTAAACACCAAATAAAATAAGTAAATAAGATCTTAAAGATCACCAATGTCTAACAAAGATGATTTAAGATATACAAAAGTTATTATCAATGTAAATCAACTTCAAAATCACTATCAAGAAGAAAATAAGATTATATAAACTTCATTAATAATCTTTTTAAATAGATTCTTTCTAGACTAACAATGTAATCATATCTTGTAGCTAATAAAAATCCATTGATATGGCTTTTATTTAGCTATGTAGTAAATTGTATATTAAATATACATATATGATTTTTTCACATGGTAGCCGAACTACAACACGACATTGTACTAACCTCCCATTCAACTCTGGTTTATTGACCAAATACTTAATTGCCATGTGGTCCATAAAGAATACTATCTTGTTGCTTAATAAATAGTGGCGGAACTTTTTGACTGAAAACATCATAGCTACACATTTCCTTTCAGTTGTTGAATAATTCTTTTTGGTTGTATTAAGCTGCTTGCTTGCATATGCAATGAAATAATCCCTGCCCTTTCAATTTTTTTCAATCTTTTGATAAAGAATACTATCTACTACCACTGCACTTACATCACAATATATATAGAAGGATAGTTTCTATTGTAGAGATCTTAATACCAAATACAAACTTAGTCTTGTCTTTAATATTTTTGTAGAATGGATAGGAATTTTAAGATTTACAATACATAGTTTGTAGGATTAAGAATAGGCACGAAGCCGATGAATGGCCAATTTAGAAGGCAGAATGGATGAAGAAGTTAGAAAAAGTAATTATCATCGATTGTGTAGCAATTAACATAGATGGGATAAGTATAAATTGATTCGATACGGAGGAATTGGGGCCAGATTGTGATAGCCCTGAGCCGGAGTAAGCTTAGTGCTACCTCTCTCTTTTCTTTTGTTAGGCTATAGTGGAGGATCTGGATTCTATTCCGATGGGTTATACCATGTCAATGATGAAGTACAATAATAAAACACAAAATTTTATATATGTGGATGAGTAAAAAATTATAATTGTTTGATGTGTGAGTTCATTGTGGTGAATTGGAGGTCAAAGATCGGATATGTCAATGAAGTTTGATTGTGGATGAGAGTATTATATCATATTGACTGTAAGAATTGAGCAGTGAAGGAGAATATTGGAGAAACAATTTGTTTCAAAAGATGTTCTTGGTGAGGAATTATTTTCAGTGATTGGAGAGAGAAGTGGATGTATGCAGTCTATGGAAATGGTGCAACATTGCCAGTTGTTGTTATGAGCTTAGAAGAAGACAACAGATTACAGTAGGAGAATTGGTAGAGGATTATAACACAAAGTTTATCTTTAGTTGCAAAATAGGAGAACCAATAGAGTGGACGGCATTATTTTAAAAAGCATATATGTGTGCATTGGATTCTAATGTTCAGAAGATAGTTAGTTGTGTGTTCCTAATAGTTTAACTCAATGCAGATAGTCTCTTCCTATATTTGAATCTCCCTTTTCAGGTTCACTCTAGGCAATTTTGGTAGAATAAGTGAGACGAAGAAAAATAACATTTTGGCTCCGCTGTCGGGGATTGACAATAACATTGAGTGTTAGGAATTAATTATCGAATGAGTAGTTAAATTAGTGATGGAAAGCAATGTCAATAATAGATGATGAAAGATTATGGTTAATAAAAATGAGAACATTGCTCAGAAAAAAATACGTCAGTCGAAAGGAAGACAAGAGAGAGCACAAGTAAGAAATTTATTGCGGGACAAGCAAGAACAGAAGCTAAAAAAGAAGCATCGATAGAGTTGGATTAAACCATGGTTGCATGCCTGTCGGCACATCCGAGCATACTAAGAACATGAAAGATCTTTAATATTTCAAACATATATACCGTTAAAGAAATTACCAAAAGCACTCGCGGATAACTCCGCAAATAGCCTAGTGTATTTCTTGAGCCCATTAACGGAAAGAGAACGGAGCATAAAAGAATTGAGTACTCCATTGGGTACTTTTTCAATAGTGGATAAAGCCAATTTCAGCAAGGCTAGTTCTTCAGAAGGAAATGTATTGCTTGCCAATAAGGGCCAATTCAGTGTATTCCAAAATCCGTTATTTTCACCTCAACTTCAATTGATAAAATTATTTGCAGATAATAATATCAAATTGCAGAGGCCTAGAAGTCCAAAAAAGACAATTGAAAGAGGTAGCATTTTATTTAACAAGGAAGTGAGTAGAACATTGTTACCTTTAATAGCGGCGGGGGATCCAATACTACCAATTGCAATACAAATAGGTGCGGTGGGTGATTGCACAACTAACGTAGCCCCATTACCTACCTTTAAAGGTCTGCCAGAAGCCAATCTAGATCAACACTTGTCTCAATTCCTGACCGCATGTGTAGCCAATAATGGTAAAACTGAAGATATTTGGTTAAGATGGCTGCCAGCGACCTTAAAAGACACGGCATTTAAATGGTATAATTGCCAACTCTTGGGACAATTTTTTAATTGGGAGGCATTGAAAAATACATTTTTGACTCATTTTTTACCAATAGGATTTCAAAAATATCTTAGAGAAAGATTAATGAATAGCAAAATGGTACCGGAAGAAGCGGTGCAATTATATTATGGCTGAGTAGCAGATATCCTTTGTAAATGGCCAAATAACCAAATGCCGGATTCGTTTGTTATGTCTATATTGGTTAATGGACTATATCCATCAAAATTGAAGATGTTTGTGAAGGAGGCCCAACTTGCGACTGTGGCTGCCTCACTTGATCGAGCTAAGGTATGGAAAGAATATCATTATGACAAATTTTTAACCATAGGAGCTATAATGATTCCATCTCAAGGAGGATATCAAATACCAACCTAGAATGAAACAGTGGATAGTTATCCAAAGACAATTGATTACGGCGTAAATCTTAGTGTTAATCCGCAAGGCATAGTGAATGCTATTCAATTGCAAGCTGTACCACCAACAACTGCACATTCAATACGACAGCAAATTATTTGGAACGTCTTGGTAACTATTTGGACCAATAAGATAAATATGGGATATCTTTGAATTTTGAGAAGTATCAATTTGGCATACTATCGGGAAAGCTTTTGAGACATATCATTTTCGCGGCTAATATCGCTACTGATTCACATAAAATTATTCGTATATTGGCTTTACCAAAGCCAAAAACAGTGTCTGGTGTTTGTGGTTTTATAGGCCATATCAGCTATTATAGGTGATTCATTCATTTATTTGCAAAAATATGTCAATCATTAATAAATCTCTTAAAGAAACTACCATCGGATGAATCTAGTCCAATTTGGACTGAGGAATATACAATTGCATTCGAGGAGTTTAAATAAAAATTGATGTCAGCACCAGTATTTGTTACACCTTGTTGGATAATATCCTTTCATATTTATGTTGATGCCTCAAATGTTGCTATTGGATCTGTGTTAAGCCAGAAAGATGAAAAGGATTTGGATCATTCCATCTATTATGCTAATTGAAAATTTGTTGCTACGAAACAAAATTACACTACGACTGAACGGGAAGCCTTGGACATAATCTATTCTATCCAAAAATTTTGACATTATTTGCGTGGTTTTCTATTTGTGTTTCATGTCGATCATGATGCTCTTAAGTATATGATTAATAAACCTCAATTGAGTAGACGCATTGCTCGATGGATGTTACTCCTTCAAAAGTTTAATTTTATTATTAATATTCAATCAAAAAAGAAACATGCCAATACAGATCATTTATCTCGATTGTCCAATATATTTGGTAATGAACCTATCAATGATGCACTTTGTTGTTCTCGTTCGTCTCACTTACTCTATCAATATTGTCCAAAGTAAATCTGTAAAGGGGGATTCAAATACAGGAAGAGACTATCCGCATTGAGTTAAACTGTTAGGGTCACACAACTAACCACCTTCTGAACATTAGAAACCAATGCACACGTACACGCTTTTTAAAATAATGCTGTCCACTCTATTGGTTTTGCTATTTTCTAATTAAAAATAAACTTTGTGTCACAATCCTTCACCAATTCTCCTACTGTAATCTGTTATCTTCTTTCGAGCTCATAACAATAACTAGTAATGTTGCACCATTTCCATAGACTGCATACATCTACTTCTCTCTCCAATCATTGGAAATAATTTCTCACCTACGACATCTCTCGAAACAAATTGTTATTCCAATATTCTCCACCGCTCAACTTTTACAGTCAATACGACATGACACTCACATCCACAACTGAACTTCATTGACATAGCCGGTCTTCAACCTCCAATTCATCGCAAAGAACTTCACGTAACAAACAATCATAATTTCTTATCCTTCCACATATATATAATTTTTTTATTTTATTACTGTACTTCATCATTGACATGATATAACTCTTTGGAATAGAATCCGGATCCTCTACTACAATCTAACAAAAGAAAAGAGAGAGGTAGCACCAAGCTTATACCGACTCAGGACTATCACAGTCTAGCCCCAACTCCCCCATACCAAATTGATTTATATTTGCCCCATCTATGTTAACTGCTTCACAACCAATGATAATTACTTTTCCTAACTTCTTCATCCATTCTGCCTTCTAAATTGGCCATTCATTGGCTTCCTGCCTATTCTTAATCCTACAAACTATATATTGTAAATCTTAAAATTCCTACCTATTTTACATAGCCCCACTTCTAATTGTGCAGCGTCCTCACAAATACAGAATTGGTAAAAAAAAATATTTGTTATCAAGCTGGCTCTTGAGATTGGGATGCTCCTGGATTCGTAGGAGGTTCTTCTGTGTCTAGCCCTAATGGCATGTCCTCATCCTCCTCCAATAAATCGACATGGTTACTCTTCAACTGTGCTGATAAATCTTCATTATCAGCTCCCAATTCCTGAACTTGAACGTCTAATTGTAAAATCTTGGCATCTTTTGTCTCTAATTGGCGCCCTTGTTGCTTCATCTTTTCTTCCACCTCACTTGTACTCAAAATTGGTGGAACAGATACTTGTGGCCGAACGGCATTGGCCAAGTCGCCCTCCAATTTTTCCACTTCATCCTTCAAGGCATCAATTTCTGCTTGCAGCTTATCCGTTCCAATTCTGTATTGGTCTTCCAATTCTATCTTTTTCAGTTCCAATTTCGTTGCTTTTTCACGTTCTGCCTGCAAATGATATTTCAACGCTTCCCGTTTCAAATCCCATATCCTGCGATTCTCTATTAATTCTTATTTTTGATCGTTCAGGATTCTTTGAATGCAATATTTATCATTCGTCCAATTTTTCTTTTCCTCCGCTAACTTCCGCTCCATTGCCAGCTTGGATTCCGTCTTTGCCCTAATTAGGTGACCTTGTTCTACAATTTGGCGGCTTTTTATCATTATCTCCTTCCGGCTTGACTCTAATTGTTGTCTTAAATTTCCTTCCAGTTGACCCACTGTAAGCTGCAATTGGGAAATTTGACCCAATATTACTTCCGTGAGGTTCCCTCCTTCCAGTATTCCGGTGTTCAAAACTGGAGCCTCAATCACCCTTTCAAGTATTGCACGAATTGAAGCTCGCTCTGGTGTCGTCTCCGGAATAGCTTCCTGTTCCTACGATCTACTTGATTCTCCAATTTCGTGCACCACTACCCCTGGACCAACTGATAAACTTCGCATATCTTGTTGCGGCATTGAAGAAGGTACACTCTTCTCCCCTACTGATTGACTTAACGTACGTGCAATAACATAGTGCACATAGTTAGAGCATAGCAAAGAAGCAAATTTACCCGTTTTTTGCTTGGCTCCCATTTCTACATGGATACGGGTTGCTACAAAGGCTGCCCAATTAAAGACCATGCCTTCAAGTGTTCCAATCGCAGCAAACAACAAGCGCTTGGACATGTATGTGGTATGTCGGTTCAAGCCTAGTCACTTTTGAATAAACCACATTCACTCCGCAAGCTCTGAAGTAAGTGCCTCCGCCACTTTCTAGCCTTGTTTCTTCTCAAAGGCTGTCATGTCGCATTTGAAGTAACTTCCCAGTGTCGTATGTCGTGAAGTCTTGCTTGAGAATGCTCCAGGCACCTGGCTGTGGAAGATAAAAAAGAAATATGCAACAAAATTAGTCCTAACTTTTCTAATCAATTTCTAAATAATCTTTAATCAAACCTTAATTAAATCCTAAAATAAACCCTAACTAAACCCTAGTCAATCCTGGTCAAATCCTAAAACAAACCCTAATTAAATCCTAGTCGAATCTTAACCAAATCCTAAGAAAATCCTAAGGTAGTTTTAGAATCTCAATAACTATCAAATAAATCATTGATCTTGATTGAAATTTTTCACACACCTTATTAATTAAGTTGAAAACAAGCACATTAAGTTTGAAGAAGATCTAACTTCACAAAAAGAAGAAAAACCCATAAATTTGCATGGGTGACGGCCGGCCTCCTTCTCCAATCTTAATGCTAATATTCCAATATCTAAATCTCCCTTTCACACCATTCAATTGCTTTCAAGTTTTGTAAGTGCATAGCAAAACAAGTCTACTACCCACACACACAAATTTTACTCTAATCCAACTAGCAGATTGCTCAAGATCTCAAAAATCCCAACTGACCTTCAAAGCTTAATTCCCGAGACCTTGACCTACTTAAACCTCAATTACATACAATTAAATCGTTAGATTGAGCTCAAATTTATAGCACACATTAACAACAATAATACTCAAAAACCCACAGAAATTTAGCCGTAGATCGTCTATAAAACTTTTGTAGTTGTCCAAATCATAAACCCTCTTTTATTTCACAAAAACCAAAGTTGCCCAAAACAACCCTGATTTTGCAAAGCTCTTACAAAGTCATTTCTAATATGAATCACTCTCAACCAAATCCTATGCAAAACCTCTTAAGTCTTCTTTTTATACCATCTTTTGATCTGCCAAAAGACTCTTGATTTACCCTAGGCAGCCGTTTTAATAGCCAAAGGTCTGATTTTGACCTTGTCCTACAAACGGCCAACCCTTGGGTATCCATCTAGCCTATCCTAGGGATTTTATAGCCCAACCCTACCCTCAACTTAACCCTAATGTCAATCATGCTAGTGAATTATCCTTTTTACTATATTTTTATTATTTTATGGCCTTTCTAAGCCAGTAAAAGAATTACTACAACCTAGAAGGTAAAATTGCTAACTAATTCTTATCTACTAGCTATTAAGTGAAGAAAATAAACTTTGAGACTCTCATAAAAACCTTATTAAAATATGTTGAATTTTTGTTGAACTAAGATAATAGAGTATTAATTAAAAAATCATTTTTAGTCATAATTTCACCATATAATCGTGTCACAACACGACACCGGTCTGAAGTCACTTGACACTTCGACTCCTACTGCTAACTCACTAATTGATAAATATAATATCTTCTGTAGGATATTCTCATCGATTCCAATTATTTTCCTTTTTATTACACTAGAACCATCGTCTGGGTCATAATTTTCTATATACTTTGTCACTAATTCTACATCAATTGGAGGCAAATTATCCGATCCTCGCAAAAACACATACATCTGTGCATTTCTAAAATCTCTTTGTCTTTGTGGACACCAACAGATTTCCAACTTCATTGGCTCCATGTTGGTGACCACTACGAGGGATGGCAATTGCAAATTACTCTTACTTCGCACGTTTCGGACATTCTCCTCTCTATCCGCAACTCTCTTTGACCTTTCCATTGACATTGTATAGTATTGACTACGTACTCCTTGCTTGCACTAATCGTTACTTTCTGATAGTAGAACACTTTATACTTCAATAAGCATATACTCGGACAACCAAGCTCAAAACAGAATGCTAACAAAAGCTCTCACTAAGTGCCCCGCTCCTAACCTTTTACTCGGGGTCTAAAGCAACAATCCTTAAACCAGTGTACCATATCATCACTTTCAATTTGCTTGACTAGGTCGTATTAGGATTCAAAACTGACCATTAGCCGTCTTTTCTAACCATCATATACCTTCAATAAAGATAAGCTATCATGAACAGGTACACCCTCTTCCCTCCAGTTTTGAAAATCCGTCCCAAATTTACGTAAAATAAAGATGTAAATGGTTGCCGTTAATTCGGGTGGTAAATTGAATACCCATGAAATCTTCCAATTGAATTGAACCATTAAGAAAGGCTTCAATTACTTGATAGGGTCCATGCTAACGGACTTGGAATTTCCCCAGAAAATGGTGAAAGCAACTATCATAAAGAAGCACTAGATCATTGGATATAAAAGATTTAGGACGTAATTTACTATCATAATAATTCTTACGACGGCACTGTATAGCTTCCATAGTTAAAAGGGTCGTAGCCCTAACTTCATCTAATTTGTCCAATTGTGCTAACCAATGTTGAAAGGATTCCTTGTCACCAAGACGTTCATCCAATGCAATTCGTAAACTCGAAACTTCCAATTCAATTGGTAATATTGCCTCTTGCTTGTACTCTAATTGGAATGGGATGGAATGGGTAGTCACTTTATACGTAATACAATATATCCACAAGGCTGTGAACAATTTTATATCCCAGTCCGTTCCCACACAAGACACTGTTTTAATTAAAATTTTACACAAAATACTGTTGGTCTTTTCAGTCTATCCATTGGCCCGAGGGTGATATGGGGTTGTCTTCCGATGCTTGATATGGTATTTATCTGTCAAAGCCACAATTGTAGAATTAATAAAATGGGTTCCACAATCACTAACTAATTCTTTAGGATCATATCAAGTGATAATGTTCTCATATAAAAACGTAGCTACGGTATTGCCATTATCAATTTTTGTTGCCATCGCCTCCGTCCATTTTGTCACGTAATCAGTCGCTACCAAAATATATCTTTTCTGTCCATTATGCGAGGCTGGTGCGATTGGTCCTACAAAATCAATACCCCATTTCTCAAATGGTGCTTGTGCTAAAATTGGTACCAACAGTATGGCAGAAGTTCCTATAGGACTACCAATACACTGTCGTAATACGTGCAATTTTGCTCGAGAATGCTCCGGGCATCTGGCTGTGGAAGACAAAAAGGAAATATACAACAATAAGATCCTAACAACTCTAATTGAATCCTAAACAACTTCTATTAAATCTTAATAATACTAATCAAACTTTGATCCAATCTTTAAGCAATTATAAAAGAAGAGTAAATGAATCATATATTAATCATAATAGAAAATAACATATAAAATATTAAATTTAGAAAATACTAAAAATAGAATCTTAAAACCTTAAATCATTGATCTTACTTAAAACTTTGTATATCTTTCAACCTCTTAATCAACAACAAGCACAACAATTTCGAAAGAAATCGAACTTACCAAATGGAAGAAAAATCCCAAAAACTTCTTAAGTGTTGGTCGGCCTCCTTCTCTAACCTACATGCTGATATTCCAGTACTGATTTCTACCTTTTTCACCGTTCAATCAGTCTCAAATCACTCATGTACATAGGAAAACAAGTCTATTATTCACACAAATAAAAATTACTCTAATTCAACTGGCAGATTGCTGAAGATCTCAAAAATCCACAAATTTCCAGCTATAGCTTTGCTACAAAACTTCTGAAATTGCCTAAAACATCAACCTTATTTTATTTCACAAAATCCCAAGTTGCCAAAAACAACCCTGACTTTGTACAACTATTACAAAGTCATTTTTTCTCCAAATCACTAAAAACTAATTTTTATACAAAATCCTTTAAGTCCACTCTCTAATTCCAATCTTTGATCTGCAAAAGCCTCCCGGATCCGCCGTAGGCATGCAGTTTTGTCCCTTGGGGTCTGATTTCGACCCTAGCTCATAACCGGTCCTTTTCGGATATCTATTTCAAGATTTTTTTGGTAAGTTTTTCTGAAACCTCTTCTTAACTCCCTCCTATATATGTCTATATCATCTTATTTCCCAATCTACTTTGTTTTGCCTTACTTATGGCCCTACAAAATAAATAGAAGCTCATTTGTAAAAAGGGCAGCATTAACACTCATTAGTTTTACTCCCTTTTTATTATTATCTATTTTTCTAAGATAATTTGCAACAATATTTTGAACTAAGATCTTCTATAATATACTATTTCCATATTCTTTCACCTAATAGTTGTGTTACATCACGACAACGCTGACAAAGATCACAACGTCGGACGTATTGGTGTGCATCTGAGAACATTTTTGGCCACCAATATCCAGCCATTAAAGCTTTGCGGATAGTGCTGTCATCGGCAAAATGCCCTCCACAACTATCCAAATGATATCCTTCCAATATAATACGTACTTCACTTTGAAAAATACAGTGACGTAGAATTCCATCTCTCCCTTGCTTATACAAGGCGTCTCTAATCATCGTATATGGAGCACTTTTCAAAATCAAGCGTTTCTTAAGTTTCTCACTACATGTAGGTAGAAATGTCTGAAATGTTAGATACTAGATCAATTCACTATATTTTGGGGTGATCATGTCGACGGCAAATAATTCCGCATCAGGAAGTGCATCATTGATAGATTTGTTACCGAATATATTGGACAATCGAGATAAATGATCTGCATTGGCATGTTTCTTTTCTGGTCAAACATTAATAGTAAAATTAAATTCTTGAAGGAGTAACACCCACCGAGCAATGCGTCCACTCAATTGAGGTTTATTAATCATATACTTAAGAGCATCATGATTGAGATGAAATACAAATGGATAACCAAGCAAATAATGCCAAAATTTCTGGATAGAATAGATCATACCCAAGGCTTCCCATTCAGTCGTAGTATAATTTCATTCCGCAGCAATAAATTATCGACTAGCATAATAGATGGGATGATCTCAATCCTTTTTATCTTTCTGGCTTAACACAGATCCAATAGAAATATTCAAGGCATCAACATAAACATGAAAGGGTTTTGTCCAACAAGGTGCAACAAGTACTGGTGCTGACACCAATTTTTGTTTTAACTCCTCAAACGCAACTGTACATTCTACAATCCAAATTGGACTAGATCCATCCGATGTCGATTTCTTTAAGAGATTCGTTAACGATTGACAAATTTTTATAAATAAATGAATGAATTGTCTATAATAGCTGACATGGCCTACGAAATCCCGAACACTAGACATTATTTTTGGCTTTGGTAAAGCCAATATACGAGTAATTTTATCTAGATCAGTAGCGATACCAGCCGCGAAAACGATGTGTCCCAAAAGCTTTTCTGATGGTATGCCAAATTGACATTTTTTAAAATTCAAAGAAATCCCATATTTATCACATTGGTCCAAACAATTACCAAGACACTTTAAATGATTTACTATTGTACTGAATGTGTAAAAATCATCTAAAAATATCTCCATTGACAATCGTAAATAGTCCTGAAAGGTGTGCATCATTATCCTTTGAAATATGGCCAGGACATTACATAATCCAAATGGCATTACTTTATAAGCAAATGTGCCTCAATCTATAGTAAAAGAAGTCTTCAACTGGTCCTTTTCTATACTTTTTATTTGATTATAACCCGAGAATCCGTCCAAAAAAGAATAACATTCATGCCCAGCTACTGCGTTTAATATACTATCTATAAAAGGTAAAGGAAAATAATCTTTCTTGGTAGCCGCGTTTTATTTACGGAAGTCTTGACAGATGTGGATTTTTCCATTTTTCTTCGGCATTATCACAATTGGTGAAACCCATTCACTATACGAGACTACATATATGAAGCCCACATCTAAAAGTTTATCTACTTCCTCCTTGACCATGAGAGAATATTTTGGATTAAGACGGTGTTGTCTTTGACAGACTGGTGTAACATCTTCCTCTAAGGTAATTCGATGCTCACAAACTTTGGCACGAATACCTTTTAAATCCGCATACGACCAAGCAAAAGCAGATTTATGATTTAGAAAGAATTCTTTCCAATTTCTTAGCTCTATACCCTTAATTCCGGTGTATACTTTGATAATCTGGGGTGTTTCATTGGAACTCAAGTTAATGGATTGGCACATAATTTCCTCATTAACCCCCAGATTAATTTGCCCCTTCTGCTCTGAATCCGTCATATGGTTTGAATAATCGGACTTATTCAATTCTTGTTCTAATGTATCGACTTCATTTACCGCTTGATTATTCATCCAGTCCGCGATGACATTGTCAGAATTCTCTGCACTCTCCTTATATAAAAAATATTCCCTTGGCCCTCCATACTAGTGTAACATGCCTTGTTTCTACATGTGAACGGGGTCCTTATCAACTTGCATCGTATTATTAACTTTGTCGTACTCTGCCTCAAATTGGCCCTCATCTTCAGATGTTGCTTCTGTGCCCATAATTTGAGACTCCCGGTGATATTGAACTGGGTACATCTGTAAAACAATCTTGTCATTACCCTCCCCAATAGTTAACGTTCGACGGCCCCAATCGTTCCTATTTTTGGCTTGATATAGCCACGGCCGACCCAATAATATTGGATATGATAAAGTGGAACTTTGTGATCGAAAAACAATATTATCAATTTCATACGTAATTTCCGTGATTATAATATTAATATTACATAAGATATTCATTGATTTTATCCTACTATGATCTGCCATTTTTAGTATCAATGTCGTAGATATTAATTGTTTTAAATCCAAGTCCTCCAATATATCGGCATTTATTAAGTTCACACTAGAGCCACCATCCACTTGAATTCTAGGAATGAGAACACCATCGATTGATATATCGATAGTTGGTGCTCTCGGATCGGGATTTAAACTAACCTCATGAATTTTTTTATTACAAATTCTACGTTGTCGTGAAGTAAATACATCCATATATAAAAACCTAAATTAACTATCTTTTCTTTAAAATTTTATTAAGTTCTTTCTTTCTTCTTATCAATCTAAGTGTTTATATAGTTTAGGAAAAATTTCTCACTTTCTTTCTTTTTCTATGGCTAAAATTTTATTTTATCTTTAATCTTAACTTTAACTTTGATTTAGCCTTGAAAACTTCTTTTATTTCTTTTATCTTTTTTCCAATCTTAAGTTTTAATAGATTCAGGGTTATATTTGTAGATATAAGGAGTTTTGACTTTGAGGTTGAATTTAGGATTTTATCAAGGATAAATAGTAGATTTGGATGTCAATAGTTGGCTACCATTAATAGTGCTGACTTGGAGGATTAGATTTGGGGTTTTTATAACTTTAAACTATTAATTGTTGACTTGGACTTTGAAGACCTTAGCTGCGACTTCTTTGATGAGCTCGGAAGAGAAGAAGATAGGGTTTTTTGGCAAATCCAATGGAGTATTGAAAGAGAACTTCTTCTTGGCATGAGTTTAGGTGGTAGAAACATATGATTCGGAGCTTAGATGAGAGAGATATGCTTGTTTGAACTTAGACTACTAATATGACACCTGCTGTCACTTTTCAGGGTATATTAGAAGTTTTAAGATACTAGCAAGAAATCGAGAAGTTGGATTAGAAACAAGACTTCAAGCTATACATTTTACATCCAAGAATTGATAGAAATGAGTTTAGAATGAGTGAGATATGGCTAGTTAAACTTAGCAAACTAAACTGGGGTTTTGAAGAAGTTAGATATATAGAAGGATTTGCTTTAAGCTAGAACTTGAGCTTCAAGAAGAATTTGAAGCTTATTTTTTGTGTACATATTACTTATACTATAAAGAGTCTATGACTAATATCTCATATCAATTGAGACTTTGATTAGGGAGTAATGGCAAATTTGTTCTCAGGTGTCTATGGTTTTGACTTTTAAAAGTACCTGCCAAGGATTTGGTGATATCTTACGATGAGCAATGAATTCATAGCTCAAAATTTATGTGATGAAGATCAAAGGTATTAGTTATGTTTTCCCAAATTTTGAGCTTATTTGAACAATTGGATCTTAAATTATGAATTTTCAAGTTTTAAGTTGAGATTTGACTTCTAAAAGTATCTGCCAAGGATTTGGTGTTATCTAACGATCAGCAATGAATTCACGGCTCAAAATTTATGTGACAATAGTCAAAGGTATGAGATATGTTTTCCCAAATTTTGAGCTTATTTGAATAGCTAGATCTTAAATTATGAATTTTCAAGTTTCAGATTGAGATTTGACTTCTAAAAGTATCTGCCAAGGATTTGGTGATATCTAATGATCGGCAATGAATTCATAGCTCAAAATTTATGTGACAAAGATCAAAATTATGAATTATGTTTTCCCAAATTTTGAGCTTATTTTAATGCTTGGATCTAAAATTGTAAATTTTCATGTTTTTGATTTGGATTTTACTTATAAAATTACTTGCTAATATTTTGATGATATTTGGTGATCGGTAATGAATGTATGGTTGAGATTTTTTGTGAAGATGACTAAAGAAGAGAATTCTATGCTTCCAAAGTTTGAACTTATTTAAAGGATTGGATTTTGATTTATAAATTTTCAAGCTTCTGATTTGTTGATTTATTACACACATGGTATTGTGCCAATAAAAGAAAAATTTAAGAAAGTTTGTGCATATTGGATCCAACTTGATTGTAAAGAGGGACCTTGCGTCTACCTGAAGCGGACTTTTGCCACAACAATGTCGTATTAACGAGGAATTCAATGTAAAACGACATTCTGGTGCAATTGCTAACAATTGCTTCATTGTAATAGAAGGTTTAATTTCATCCAAATATTTCATAATATCATATGGTTTCATATTGGCAATGATTCCCAAGGCCCTTTTCTTTTTCATGGGTTTTAATTTGACTCCCTGAGATAATTTTCTTACAGAATTTGGAACAAGAACTGCTGAATGGACTTTGTCGTAATTCTTTTCTATGAGAAGATCTTTTAATGGATAAGATGGCTCTCAAAACTTCACAAATATTGGTACTGGTTTTGGTTGAAGCAATATCTTGGGGCTAAGGACATCCTCAAGTTGCACAGACAAATTGGATCCATTTGTTGGTAATACCTTCGATATTGGTATTAGATTTGGAGTACCATTCAATGGATTACATTGGTCCGCAACTGGTACTTCCAATTGTTAAATTGGATTTTTTTCCTTTTGCTAGGCCCAAGTAAGTATTGCATGGACACATTCCACCCGATTTATCAGAGAATCTTGTGGAATTCGATTATTGTCCTCCATCTTACTTCGCAACTGGATACGCTAATCTCGGTTATTAACATTAAACGGAGCATTGCATTGCTGATAAGTATGTCCAGATTGCTTACAATTTCTACATATTGGAGCATAATCATCATTGGCTCTAGGATTGGGACATTCACTAGCATAGTGTCCTAGCTGCTTGCATTGATAGTATCGAAGTGGTCTTCTTCTTCCTCCATCTGGAATATGGGGTGTCTCAACTGGTATATACTGGCTAGGCTTATTCCAAGTTTGATGGATAAAGGATCCCGACCGACTAGTTGGTATTGTAGGATCTGAAATTGGATTCTGACTAGGTGGATATTAGAGTTTTTCTTGCTGATTTTACACAAAACCTTGAAAATTGGGGTCACCTTCTTGATTATAATCAAAATTTTGAAAATTATAGAAATTTCTATTTTGTTTTATAGGACAATTCTCATTCCAATCAAACCTATTTTCTATCTGAACTTGATTAACATCCCACGAAGTCGGTTGAATCATGGTCTGATTTCCTAACTGTTGTTGCCTTCTTAAATTCCAATAATTAATGGTTACATGATTACCTCCACAAAATGTACATTGCACAGTCATTTGGGATGGTGAAGGGCACTCCGTTACTAAATGGCCTTGCCCCTTACAATTACTGCACCAAATATTGAGGCGCATATTAGTCGGTTTATGCCTCTTTTTTTTTTCTTTTGCCAAGTTAACAGCCAACTCGTCCATCTTCTTTGTCAAAGTTAACAACAAAGTCTCATTTGGATCTTTTGATACTAGTTCATTAAATAACTCCTTTATAAATATTGGTTTTCAATATGGAAAATATAGGAAATACGGAACTGCAGTTGTTGGTGTTACAGCTTGTAATTGAACAGCATTCACTATCCCTTGCGGATTGACACTAAGATTTGCGCCGTAGTCAATTGCCCTTGGATAATCGTCCACTATTTCTTTCCAGGTTGGTATTTGATACCCTCCTTGAGATAGAATCATTGTGGCTCCTGTACTTAAGAATTGATCATAATGACATTCTTTCCATACCTTAGCTCGGTCAAGTGAGGCAGCCACAGTCATAGATTGGGCCTCCTTTATAAACATCTTCAATTCTGGAGGGTATAGTCTATTAACCAATATAGACATAACAAACGAGTCCGGCATTTGGTTATTTGGCCATTTTTGAAGAATATCTACTACTCGGCTATAATATGACTGCACCGCTTCTTACGGTACCATTTTGCTATTCATTAATCTTTCTCTAAGACGTTCTTCAAATCCTATTGGTCAAAAATGAGTCAAAAATATATTTTTCAATGCCTCCCAATTAAAAGATTGTCCCAAGAATTGGCAATTATATCATTCAAATGTCGTGTCTTTCAAGGTCGTTCGCAGCCATCTTAACCAAATATCTTCAATTCTACCATTATTGGCTACACATGCGGTCAAGAATTGAGACAAGTGTTGATTTGAGTCGGCTCCTGGCAGATCCCTAAAGGTAGGAAATGGGGCTACGCTAGTTGTGCGATCACCCACCACACCCATTTGTACCGCAATTGGTACTGCTAGATCCTCCACCGCCATTGAAGGTGACAATGTTCTACTTACTTCCTTGTTAAAATAAATACTGCCTCCTTCAATTGTTTTTCTAGCCTCCGCAATTTGATATTATTATCTGCAAATAATTTTATCAATTGAAGTTGAGGTGAAAACGACGGATTTTGGAATACACTGAATTGGTCCTTATTGGCAAGCAATACATTCCCTACTGAAGAACTAGCCTTGCTAGAATTAGCTGTATTCACTATTGAAAAAGTACCCAATGGAGTACTCAATTCTTCAGTGCTCCGTTCTCTTTCCGTTAATGGGCTCAAGAGATACACTAGGCTATTTACAGAGTTATCCGCGAGTACTTTTGGCAATTTCTTTAACGGTATATATGTCTGAAATATTAAAGATCTTTCATGTTCGTGATATGCTTGGATGTGCCGATAGGCATGCAACCATGGTTTAATCCAACTCTATCGACGCTTCCTTTTTGGCTTCCGTTCTTGCTCGTCCCGCAACAAATTTCTTACTTGTGCTCTCTCTTGTCTTCCTTTCGACTCATGTATTTTTTTCTAAGCAATGTTTTCATTCTTATTAACCATAATCTTTCATCATCTATTATTGACATTGCTTTCCGTCACTAATTTAACTACTCATTCAACAGTTAATTCCTAACACTCAATACTATTGTCAATCCCCGGCAGCGGTGCCAAAATGTTGTTCTCGTTCGTCTCACTTACTCTATCAATATTGCCCAGAGTAAATTTATAAAGGAGGATTCGAATAGAGGGAGAGACTATCCGCATTGAATTAAACTGTTAGGATCACATAACTAACTACCTACTGAACATTAGAGCCCAATACACATGTACACGCTTTTTTCTAAAATACTGCCGTCCATTCTATTGATTCTGCTATTCGACAATTAAAGATACTTCGTGACACAATCCTCCACCAATATCCCTATTGTAATCTTCTGTCTTCTTTCGAATTCATAACAACAACTAGTAATGTTGCACCATTTCCATAGACTGCATACACCCGCTTCTCTCTCCAATCATTGGAAATAATTCCTCACCTACAACGTCTCTTGAAACAAATTATTACTCTAATATTCTCCATCGCTCAACTCTCACAGTCAATATGGCATGACACTTACATCCACAATCGAACTTCATTGATATATCTAGTCTTCAACCTCCAATTCACCGCAAAGAATTTCACGTAACAAACAATCATTATTTCTTACCCTTCCACATATATATAAATTTTTTATTTTATTACTGTACTTCATCATTGACATGGTATAACCCTTCAAAATAGAATCCGGATCCTCCACTACAATCTAATAAAAGAAAAGAGAGAGGTAGCACCAAGCTTACCCCGGCTTAGGACTATCACAGTCTGGCCCCGACTCCCCCGTACCGAATCGATTTATATTTGCCCCGTCTATGTTAACTGCTTCACAACCGATGACAACTACTTTTTCTAACTTCCTCATCTTTTCTGCCTTCTAAACTGGCCATTCATTGGCTTCCTGCCTATTCTTAATCCTACAAACTATGTATTGTAAATCCTAAAATTCCTACCCATTCTACACAACTCCTAATGCGGATTTATTTGCCGTCGACGTGATCACCCCTGAATATAGTGAATTAATCTAGTATGTGATATTTCAAACATTTCTACCTACATATAGTGAGAAACTTAAGAAACGCTTGATTTTGAAAAGTGTATTATATACGATGATTGGAGACGCCTTGTATAAGCAAGGGAGAGATGGAATTCTAAGCCGTTCTATTTTTCAAAGTGAAGTACGTACCCTATTAGAAGGATGTCATTTGGATAGTTGTGGAGGGCATTTTGCCGGTGACAATACTGCCCTCAAAGCTTTAATGGCTGGATATTGGTGGCCAACAATGTTCTCAGATGTATACCAATACGTTCAACATTGTGATCCTTTTCAACGTATTGATAGACCTACTGGAATTTTTGCCATGTCGTTGATTTCAACTTTAGTACAAGCACCGTTTATGAAATGGGATATTGATTTTGTAGGACCAATCACACCAGCCTTGCGTGATAGACAGAAAAGATATATTTTGGTAGCGGTTGATTACATGACAAAATGGGCGGAAGCGATGGCAACAAAAATTGATAATGCTAATATCATAGCCATGTGTTTATATGAGAACATTATCACTGGATTTGGATGTCCCAAAAAATTGGTTAGTCATCGTGGAATCCATTTTATTAATTCTACAATTGCGGCTTTGATAGATAAATACGAGATCAAGCATAGGAAGATAATCTCATATCACCCTCAAGCCAATGGGCAGACTGAAAGGACCAACAGTATTTTGTGCAAAATTTTAATTCAAACAGTGTCTGGTGTACGAATGGACTGGGATACAAAATTGTTTGCAGCCTTGTAGGCATATCGTACTACGTATAAAGTGACTACCAGTTCCATACCATTCCAATTGGTGTACAAGCAAGAGGCATTATTACCAATTGAATTGGAAGTTATGAGTTTAAAAATTACATTAGATGAATGTCTTGGTGACAAGAAATCCCTCCAACATCGGTTAGCACAATTTGAAAAAATTGGATGAAGTTAGGGCTACGGCTCTTTTAACTATGGAAGCTACACAACATTGCTATAAGAGTTATTGTAATAGTAAATTATATCCTAAATCTTTTATGCCCAATGATCTAATGCTTCTTTATGATAGCCACTTTCACAATTTTTCGGAGAAATTTCAAGTCCATTGGTATGGACCTTATCAAGTAATTGAGGCCTTTTCTAATGGTTCAGTTCAATTAGAAGATTTTATGGATACTCAATTTATCATCTTAGTTAACGGCAACCATTTACATCTTTATTTTACATAAACTCGGGATGGATTTTCAAAATTGGAGAGAGAAGAGGATATACCTATTTATGATAGCTTACATTTATTGAAGGTACATGATGGTTAGAAAAGACGGTTGATGGTCAGTTTTGGGTCCTAATATGGCCTAGTGAGGCAAATCGGAAGTAATGATCTGGTATCATCGATTAAAAATTGTTGATTCAGACCCCGAGTAAAAGATTAGGAGCGGAGCACTTAGTGAGAGTTTTTGTTAGTATTCTGTTTTGAGTTTGGTTGTCCGAGTGTATGCTTATTGGAGTGTAGAGTTTTCTGGAGTCAAAGAGTAACGATTAATACGAGCAAAGAGTATGTAGACAGCATTATACAGTGTCAATGGAAAGATCGAAGAGAGCTGCAAATAGAGAGGAGAATATCCAGAACGTACGAAGTAACAATAACTTGTAATCGCCGTCCCTAATGGTGATCACCAACATGGAGTCAATGAAGTTAGAAATCTTTTGGTCTCCACAAAGGCAGAGAGATTTTAGAAATGCACAGATGTATGTATTTTTACGAGGATCAGATAATTTGCCACCAATTGATGTAGAACTAGTGGCAGAGTATATAGAAAATTACGACCTAGAGGATGGTTTGAGTGTAGTAAAAGAGAGAATAATTAGAATCGATGAGGATATCTTACAAAAGATATTACATTTATCAATAGGTGAATTAACAGTAGGCATCAAAGTGTCTAGGGAAGTTACTTCAAAGGAGACATGGCATCCTTTGAGAAGAATCAAGACTGAAAAGTGGCGGAGGCACTTACTCTAGAGCTTGTGGAGTAAATGCGGTTTGTTCAGAAGCAGTTAGGCTTGAACTGGCATACTACATACATGTCCAAGCGCTTATTGTTTGCTGCAATTGGAACACTTGAAGGCATGGTGTTTAATTGGGCAGCCTTTGTAGCAACTTGTATCCATGCAGAAATGGGAGCTAAGTGGAAAACAGATAAATTCGCTTCTTTATTATACTCTAACTATGTGCACTCTATTATTGCACATATGTTAAGTCAACTAGCAATGGAGAAAAGTGTACCTTCCTCAATGCCATAACAAGGTATGCAAAGTTTATCAATTAGTCCAGGGGTAGTGGTGCACAAAATTGGAGAATCAAGTAGATCACAAGAACATGAGGCTATCCCGGAGACTACACTAGGGCAGGCTTCAATTTGTGCAGTGATTGAGAGGGTGGCTGAGGCTCCAATTTTGAACACCGGAATACTGGAGGGAGGGAACTTCACATAAATAATATTGGGTCAAATTTTCCAATTGCAGCTCACCATAAGTCAGTTGGAAGGAAATCTAACACAACAATTGAAGTCAAGCAGGAAGGAGATAATCGAGAAAAGCCGCCAAATTGTGGAATAGGGTCACCTTATTAGGGCAAAGATAGAATCCAAGTTGGCATTGGAGTGGATGTTAGTGGAGGAAAAGAAAAATTGGACGAATGTTAAAGATCGCATTTAAAGAATCCTGAACGGCCAAAAACAAGAATTAATAGAGAATTACAAGATATGGAATTTGGAACGAGAAGTGTTGAAGTGTCAGTTGCAAGCAAAACATGAAAAAGTAATAAAAATTGGAACAAAAAAAGATGGAATCGAGAGACCAATACAGAATTAGAATGGATAAGCTGTAGGCAGAAATTGGTGCATTGAAGGGTGAAGTGAGAAAATTGGAGGGCAATTTGGCCAATGTCATTCGGCCACAAGTATTTGTTCCTCTAGTTTTGAGTATTAGTGAGCTAGAAGAGAAGATGAAGTAACAAGAGCGCCAATTAGAGGCAAAAGATACTAGGATTCTACAATTGGAGACTCAAGTTCAAGAATTGGGAGCGGATAATGAAGATTTATCAATGTAGTTGAAGAGTAACCATGTGGATTTATCGGAGGAGGATGAGGACGTACCATTACAGCCAAACGCACAGGAACCTCCTACAAAGAATCTAAGAGCATCCCACTCTCAAGAGCCAACTTTATAACAAAAGTTTTTTTTTACCAATTCTGTGTTTGCAAGGGCGTTGTACAATTAGGAGTAGGGCTATGTAGAATGGATAGGAATTTTGGGATTTATAATACATAGTTTGTAAGATTAAGAATAGGCACAAAATCGATGAATGGCCAATTTAGAAGACCGAATGGATGAGAAAGTTAGAAAAAGTAGTTATCATCGGTTGTGCAGCAGTTAACATAGATGGAATAAGTATAAATTGATTCGATACGGAGGAGTCGGGGCCAGATTATGATAGCCCTGAGTCGGGATAAGCTTGGTGCTACCTCTCTCTTTTCTTTTGTTAGGCTGTAGTACAAGATCCGGATTCTATTCCAATAGGTTATACCATGTCAATGATGAAGTACAATAATAAAACAAAAAAATTTATATATGTGGATGAGTAAAAAATTATAATTTTTTGATGCGTGAGTTCATTGTGGTGAATTGGAGGTCGAAGACCGGATATGTCAATGAAGTTTGATTGTGGATGAGAGTGTTATACCATATTGACTATGAGAGTTGAGTGACAAAGGAAAATATTGGAGAAATAATTTATTTTGAAAGACGTTGTTGGTGACAAATTATTTCCAGTGATTGAAGAGAGAAGCGGGTGTATGCAGTCTATGGAAATGGTGCAACATTGCCAGTTGTTGTTATGAGCTTGGAAGAAGACAGTAGATTACAGTAGGAGAATTGGTGGAGGATTGTGCGACAAAGTTTATCTTTAATTACGAAATAGCAAAACCAATAGAATAGACGGCATTATTTTAAAAAGCGTGTACATATGCATTGAATTCTAATGTTCAAAAGGTGGTTAGTTGTGTGACCCTAACAATTTAACTTAATGCGGATAGTCTCTTCTTGTGTTTGAATCTCCCTTTATAAGTTTATTCTAGGCAGTATTGGTAGAGTAAGTGAAACAAAGAAGAATAACAATTTCTAATGCCCTCTAATAATCATTGGTTCAAACAAATTTGGTGTTCATCCACTAAACTAAAGTTATGGATAGTGTAACTGTTACATAATCCGAAATTAGTTTCCAATACCATCTTACATGTTCCAACAGCCATTGTACTTCTTTCACATTACTTGAGGCTAAAATAATATTGATTATGTTAATTTTTTCCAATTCGGATTTTCTACTGCTTTTATTCATCCTATAGCCTAATAATATACCTTGATCCATGGCCAGATACATCTTATTTGGATTAAAGGCCAATCCTACCTTCCTACATCTCTCTAGCGCTTCTTCACCTTCATCAGATGGTCTTCAATTTGTGATTATATATTAAAATCATCAATGAATACCATCATGAATTTATATAGTAAATTTGAAAAATCATACATCATTAGTCATTGAAAAGTTGCCGATGCATTACATAATCCAAATAGCATTACATATCACACAAAGGTTCGTCACAAGGTTGTAAATGCTATCTTATGCCTATCCTCTTTAGCAATAGATACCTGATTGTATCCCGAGTAACCATCCATGAAAATAGAATTCTTATGTCTAGCCACTTCTTTTAAGATATTAGTTATGAAGGATAAAAGAAAGTGGTCTTTTTAGATCCTTGCATTTAATTTTTGATAATCCATACATACGTGTAGTTTATCATTTTTTTTCTTTACAAGCACCATTGATGACATCCAATCAATGATCTCCACTAATTTTATGAATTCCATTTAAAACAATCACTGTAACTATGCTCTCACTACTAATTAAAGTTGTGGGTTCATTCTCTTGTCTTTCTGTCTAATTGATATTGTATCAAATAATAGGAATATGTAATGTTGCACAATGTCTAATGATATGCCTCTCAATTATTTATACAATCCTGCAAAAATATCCTAATGTTCTTATATTAATTCATTGTATGCACTTATTTCCTTGCCATTCAACTGACTTTCCATTTGCATCTATTTTGGCTCCTCTCCTTCCATCAATATGGTCACAAACTTCCAATTTTTTTTTACCACGTGTGATTGCTTAAGTTTATTGTGACACCAATCTGAGGGCATATTAGGGTAGTTGGCCACGTCTTCTCCCACTGTGATTTCTACAAAAATCATTTTACATTGCAACATTCCATTTAGAGGCTTATCTTCTTTGAGTAATTCTAACCCTTGGGATTCTTCCACCTCTATTGAGTACACTCTATTTTCTACTTCAAAAATAAGTACAAATCCATTTATATCCTCAACACCCTCTATAAAATTTATCCATTCTCCTTCATCAATCGTTGAATTTGGATGTGTTTGTAGCCAAACCTCATATTCACTAGTATCCTTTGAATTATAAAGATTAAGGCCTAAACATTCTAATCCTTGTATCTCTAGATTTAGGATAATATTGCATGTCAATACCTCCCTTATTTGTTATTTGTCCTTCTCTACCTTAAAGAATTTGACTCTATCATTCTCTGATGATTTTTTGTAGATATCTATTGCAATAATAGATCTAATAGACACTCAAGTATGATTTTTACCAAGTCCATAAATAATTTTAGGTTGCTCTCTCTTCCAATTTATTACAACGTTGGCCATTTTCAACCATTGATGATCCAATAATAATGAAAATGATTCCTTAGCTGTTTACATACAAATCACTTGAAAAGTCAATACATATTCTCTCTTCCTGTAACCATCCTGCAATGCTGAATTTGATCTATTTTCTTTGTTAGACTTTAGTTAGTCATATTTATCACAAATAATAAAGGCCCAATCAAATTCAATCCAAGCTTCTCCATTGTTTGTACGGGCATGATATTTAAACCACTCCTTCTCTCTAGCAATGAATTGGGTATGATCTTGTCGACAATCATTACTTCTATCTCCATTGCCATCACATCAAACAACCTTTTGGTAGATTATACTTATTGTCATATGGCGTGATTTTCTATTTGGAAATACACCAAGTACCTGGCTATGGAGAGTTTACTTGAAATTTGATGGCAAAAATTCAATAAGTGATTTATCTTTAATAAAAAAGACAAATAATATAATAATCTCACAAAAGAGAAATTATATTTATAAACCTTCTTGTATTCAAGTAGGTTTGTACTAAAAGAGTTCAAATTTCCGCAAAAACCCTTCAAAACTTTGTTCATCTGCAATGACTTATTTCTTGCTGAAATTTAGAGTTCAATAATTCTTGATGCAACTACTCAATTTCTATGAAATTTACTTCAGAGTGTAGAAAATTTTCTTGAATTTTACAACAAAAAATTCAACTATAAATTCGTTTCATATCGTTTGAAATCTCAAAACTCCTAGCAGGTGCTTAAAACCCTAGCTTAGAGATACCTGAGCACTATTTTCCTTATATTTCACAAATCCAAAATTTTAATGCTACAAAATTTTTGTACATAGTCTTGTGACATAAACATATACACTTCTAAAAATTTTGAGCCAAAAATCTATCAAATTGCCTAAGATATAGCTCAAAATATAACCAGTAGTTCAGCAGGGTTACTTACTACCCTTAGCTTACAAGCACTGACTTCAACTCCAAATATCTCCTTCACCTTAGCTTGAATTTCAACAAGCTACATATAAAAAGTATAGCCATAAAAGTGCTCTTTCTAACCCCAGTTGTCAATCCTTGATTGCTCTCCATATGCACAAGTTATATCCAAAAGAGTGACAATAGGTCCAAAATCAACACCTTAACTTTGAGCGTTTATAACTTCTTCATAAAAAGTGCAAATTACACAAAATTTGCACCTAAATCTAATCCAAAATCCTCCTACAGGTCTTACATCATCATCTTTGATCCCCTCTAATTGCGTTCTACTGATCTAAATTCCTCCAAGGGTACACTTGGTCCTTCTCATTTATCTTTTCTCACATCTTCTTTGTTTTCTCCTCCTCCTTCCAAAGGCATCTCCATTATTGTGGTAGAGAGAATTTGCCTCAAGAAAGCATTGGGCTTTTGGCTACTACTAAATATTCAATCAAGATTTAAAATGAAAAAATCCTCAAATTTATATAATTTTTTTTTAGGGCTATTATATCCAATGCATAAGTCTTATTTCACAAAAACACTCAAAATATAACAAAATACTCTAATCCCTCATTTATCTGTAGGAAGGTGGATTTTTTAGAACTTCAAATGTAGCGATTCTTCCACATTAAGTGTAGAACTTGAAATCACCTCTCTAGCTGCATCTCTTGATCTCCAAAATCTTTTATATAATTCCTCAAATTTTCAAAAGAGTGATAGTAGATACTATTTTTATACCTTAATTTCAAGTGCCTACTTCTCCCTTATAAAAATTCCAAATCTTTTAATTTTTATACCAAAGTTATAATGCAAAAAATAAGCTTTTTAATCCTAGCCTTTGATTTTCAAATGCTCTTCTTGAAGTTGCCAAAATCCTTGTTCTTATTGAAGGTAGCCTCCTCAAAGCCTATTGGGCATGACCATTGACCAATAGGAATGAAGAACTTTACCTCTTGTCTTCATTCATTCATTTTTTATCTTCATCTTTCTAAATAAGCCTCTTAGTAGTTTAATTGTTCATCTTTAGGCCCCAACCTTTTCTCAAGGCTTTATATTAAATATTTAGGTCCTATATAATTTAAATCTCATAATTAAACTAAGTAAAAATCTAAAATAAAGTTACTTACACCAACTCTCTTTAATTTATTTTTTTAACCATTCTAATACATATTAGAATCTATGAACATATTATACATTTTGACTAGATTTTATGTACTATAAGCATCTATAGTATGACACCGTATTAATAAATTTCGAATGCATTGGCTCACCATTCAATTCTGTAACCTTCTTGGCAGCTTCTTTGATCACTTTGTCTAAATCTAAAAAACGTAGAGGATCTTTAAACAAGCTGCTCTCTAACTCCAAAATAAGAGATTGTAAAATTGCCTTTGTGCATGTCATCATTGTTAGTGATGAGACTTGAGGATTTATCCCTTGTCTTTCTTTCTTCACCTTGTAAGTAACTAGATTTATAGCTAGAAATTCCTCTCTTATGACCGTTGTCGATGTTTAGAATGGAACATAAGTGTGTAGTCTCATTCCTTCTGCTACTCAGACATCTTACGTATTTGAAGGACCTGATTTCTGATTTGGTTCTATTATTCTACTACCTTGTCTTTGCTCCACTTCTTTGCTTTGATTCAAAGGTATATATCCTCCTTGAGTCTGAAACCTTGCAGGTGATTCATTTGTCTACTTAGACTCTTTATAATAATAATAGAGATTTGGTAGTCTCATCTCTCTCTGATTCTATTATGGTCTTTGTTGACCTCACATATTCTCTTGAGCTTGTTGTTGAAGATTTACTAAAGGATTTAATAATAATATAATCTTGTTGAATTGCCTACATTCATTCAAAGCATGGTTTCTCCTGCAAAAACTACATCCAAATTGATCGCCCTATGACCAACACTGTCCAACACGTGCCACTTTCCACAAAATTGATGGTATTCCTTCCATAGTCTATTTCCTCCTAATCCTTGTAGCCCACTTTGATAATCATATTGTCTAAAATTTGCATTCAATTGTCTGCCATATTTAAGAGATTCTTGAAAATTTTGATAATCTTGTCTACAAATAATCGACAATGATTCAACTCTGCAAAACTAAAAAGAATCGCAACTCTACTTGCAATTTATACATCACATTCTTAAAGTCTGGCTTCCAGATTCTATCAAAGATAGTGATAGATTAGAATCTTGGTTCCTTGCTATATATGCCATTTGCTCAGTCAAGGTCTACATCTCTTTTATAATAGCTTTCTAAAATCCTTTCTAATTTTCTTATATCTTTTTCTCCATATCCTCCATCTTCTGCTTTAAGTTTAGAGTAGGTAAGGCAAGTAGAGGTGCTAATTCTTGTGTTGCTAGTGGTATGGGTGATTGGCTTGATCTGGCTATCAAAAGGTTGGAGTTAGAACCTTGTTGATCTCTTTTCAATTCCATCATATGTGGCTTGATAGGAATAAATTGTAGAATCGCCTCATCTTCTCTCCTCTATAGCTGCTGGTAATTTTTTCCTATGGCATCTACTTTCCTTCCCGCTCTCTTGGCTTTTTTTAAAATCTTAGAATTTTATTCCAGTATAATTTTAATTATAAATCCTTAAAAAATCTTTAAATAAAAAATTATTTCAAGGTGTTATTGTTGAACATATTTTTTACAAATTCAGTGCAAATCAATTCAAATCTTTGTACATAAGATGATACATCTTCCTCTCATCCTTGCTTCACTACTACTACCACCCTCAACGTTGTATTCTGTCCTATCTCTAATCAAAAATAATTTAGAAACTTCCCTTGTAGTTTTAGCCACTCTCCAAAATACTCCTCTAGATGATTATGGTACCATTCATATGCCTCTCTATATAACATAGTAGAAAATTAGATCAAATAGTAACTTGGATTGGTGATTAATGAAGTGATTAAAATTTCAATGTATCATTCCATATGTAAAGATGGATCTTCATGTTTTGTACCATAAAACTTTGGTAAGTGTATAAGAATGCTTGTTGCAACTAAGTCTCTCGACACTACAATGGATAAGTCTCATGGCATTATCAATGGGTCAATTGATAGTCTTCGAGCAATCTCTTAATGAATTGTCTCTATTGTAGATTCTGTATCAAGTAATTTTTCTAAATGTTGTCCATTATCCACTACCTCAAAAATTGAAAAAGAATCTAATTCTACTCCTCTACTAGATCTTCGCAAAGATGGCTCTTTATTCCCTTGTCTTTGATTAATCCCTTCAATTACTACTTTGAATTTAGCTATCATTGCAATGATCACCTCTTAGAAATCTACGTGGTCTTCTCTTTCTACTGTCCTACTGATTTTTCATAAAATTCTTCTGGCTTCATCCTATCTTTTCAAACTTTTCTTCAAGCTCCATTTTTAATGATGTCTCCAACTAGGATCAACTCTGATTTCTTTAATTGGATTTGACTATTCATCTAGTCACTTCAAACAAGTCTCACACCATTTATCACATATTGCAACAACTCTTTCTTCCATTTCTGATTTCTACTTACTTAGGTGAGAAATTTAAAGAGGTTACTTAACAGAAACTTTCAAGCCCACTTCAATTTACAATCTCTTTGATAGGGAGAGTAAACAACAAAATTAATATCCAATTTAGGCTAGAATATCACCTCCGTACCTTTTTCTTTCTATTGGTATACAAACAAGTTGTCATAGATATAAGATTTACTCTAATAATTATCTCGTTAATATAAATTGATTGGAGGTGCTTCAAGCCATACCACTTTACCTACAATTAAACACTATATAAGCATCAAAGAGGCAAAAATTAGTTTATCGGAGAAGTTTGATGGTATTAGATCTAAGTTTTGATGATTCATCAATCAAGTATAACTTGTAATTGAACTTCAACTCCAAAGTTATCCAACTCAAGGGTCACAAGTCAAGTTTATTAAAACACAATTCTCAAGCTCTATCTTATTGTGGTTTTCATCCTTTCTTAAATGATATGATTCAATATTGAATAATCTAGAGGCATCTTTAGCAAAATTTTGATCTATATATAAAAAATATGATGTAATTTGTATTGCAACCAACAAGATCTGCGTCTTGTGACAAGATAAACGATCAGTGACATCATATGCTTCACAATTCCGACAACTAGCAATGGATACTAAGTGGGATGATGCTGCATTCATTGGCCAATTTCTCTATGGATTATAATATGAGGTAAAAAAATTGATATTCAACTCATCTAATCTTCAAACATTGAATTTAGCAATTGATTTTGCTATAAACTGTGATAATTGGCTTTTTGAATTTTGATCAAAGAGTCGCACATGAGAGCCCCATCGTCACTATAATATAATGGCAACATCAATGTCTTTTCAATACATACATTCAAAAATAGAAGATATATAAATTGATGCAATATGTTTTAAACTTCTTACTAAACAAGAAAAGACTCGATGTCATCAAGAAGGATTGTGTTTATATTATAGAGAACCTAAGCACACTGCTTAGCATTGCTCAAAGAAATGATGCAACCACAAAATAAGGAGTACGGCTGTTAAAGAAGACAATATGTCATAAAACGAGTTTGTTCAACTACAATAGAGACTGTGTAGTTGGAATGTTGTATAACTCCTAATAAAGGTCTTATCTTCTCTTGAGAACCTTCTCCTTGTTTTATAATAGATGTCTATTTGAGACCTAAAAATCACAAAGCCTCTGCCTTATTAAATTTAAGAGTCTCAGCATGTTTTTTAGATAAAGAATTTATTAAAAGTTATAGAAAATCTTTTCTACAAAAAACTAAATTTGTACATGTAGAAGTCATAGATGGTTGCTCATTCTCTTTTGGAAATATTACTCATAAAATTCTTCCTATAAATGTAACAATAGATGGTCATAATAATTATATAGTCTTTAATATATTTAAATCTCCCTCTAATCTAGTCATTTTAGATTTATCATAGCTAAAAAAATATAATCCTCAAATAGATTGGATTTTTTGTAGACTTAATTTTTTTCAAAGCATTAATAAGAGTTCCAAAAATCAAATAACAAACCATAAGCCTAATATAATAAAATCTATACTAATAAACACAAAAGCTTTTATGAATGAAGCAAAAAAATGATCATTTTTTTCTATTTATGCTACACTCATTTCTAATGGTGGAAGGACTTCAAGTGGTATTCCAAGCCAATATCAAGATTATCAAGATCTTTTTGAAGAAAAGAATGCAAATATTCTTTAGGAGCATCGTCCATATGATTGCTCAATTGATCTCAAAGAGAGAACTCAACCTCTATTTGGACCGATCTACAATCTAACTCAGAATGAATTGGCTGAACTTAAATAATATATTGGTAAGAACTTGGCCAAGAATTTCATACGCTATTCAAAATTCCCAGCAAGAGCTCATATCTTATTTGTAAAGAAGAAAGATGGGTCACTACGAATGTGTGTAGATTATCAAGGACTCAGCAAGATTACCATCAAGAATAGATATCCTCTGTCTCTGAGTTTAAGACTTCTTAATCAACTGAATCAAGCTAAGATCTATACAAAAATAGATGTAAGGAGAGCATATAATTTAGTATGCATCAAAGAAGGTGATGAATGGAAGAATGCATTTTGAACAAGGTATAGACATTTTGAATATAATGTCATGCCTTTTGCACTTACAAATGCACGAGCTACTTTTCAATATCTTATAAATGACGTATTTTGTAAATTTCTTGATGATTTTGTTATCTCTTATTTAGACAACATTTTGATCTACTCTAAGAAAATAAAACAATACGAAATTCATGTTCGATGTGTAGTACAAAAACTTAGAGTTGTAGGATTGTATGTCAAGATAGAAAACTGTATATTTCATGCTATTCAAGTTGACTTCTTAGGATACATCATTTCAAATGATGGTCTCAAAATGGATCCAAAGAAATTCTAGATAATCATGGATTGGAAGATTTCAAAAATACTAAGAGATGTACAATTTTTTTTGGGATTTGCCGATTACTATCAAATCTTTATTAAAAACTTTTTGCAAGTTGCAGCTCCACTTATACGCTTAACTTGTAAGGACAAATTTGAGTGCAACAAAGAAGCAGAAGCATCATTTGAGGCTTTGAATATAACTTTTACTTCTACACCAATCTTGTATCTTGTCAACTTTTTCAAGGCATTTTATATGGAAACAAACGCATCAAAATTTGTTGTAAGGGCAGTATTGTCACAAATGGGAGCAGATGACAAATTCCATCCAATAGTTTTTCATTCCAAGAAATTTTCAATAGCAAAAATCAACTATGAAATTCATAATAAAGAACTTCTTACAATTATAGATTCTTTTCAAAAATGGGGTCACCATTTAGAAGGTGCTTCTAGTCCAGTCATTATATATATGGATCACAAGAACCTCAAGTATTTCATGTCAACACATGTGTTGAATTGTTCTCAAGCTTGTTGGAGCATGTCTTTGTCAAGATTCAAGTTTATTATCATCTAGCGACCAAGAAAACAACAAGGTCTATCCAATACACATTCTAGATGTTCTTATCTAATACCAAAAGAAGGAGATTTGACTTTTGGTCAACAAAAAATAATCCTCTTGAAGCCGGAGCAATTTCATCTTTGAGTAATGAAATCAACATTGATTGTTGATTCAACTTTTGTTAAGCAAATTTAATCAAGTATGTCTTCAGACCCTCTTGTCCATGAGATTAAGAATAATTCATCTAAGTCTCATGATACTTTCAAGTTTGAATTCAAAAATGATCTATTCTATTTTGAAGGTTGCCTATATATTCCAAAAGGCACAATACGACTATGTGCTCTAGAAGCTCATCACAACCTCCCTGTGATAGAATATTTTAGATATAATAAGACTTTGGAGCTAATATCAAGAGATTTTTGGTAGCCTCAAATGTGAAAGGCTATTAAAGAGTTTGTACAGTTGTGTAACGTTTGTTTAAGAGCAAAAACTCCTTGTCATTGATCTTACAGACTTTTCCAACTATTAATTATATTAGAATAATCTTGGTCTTTTATTTCTATAGATTTTATCACAAATCTTCCAAAGTCAAGTTCATATGATTCTATATTTGTGATTGTAGATCGTTTTATTAAGATGGCATATTTTATACCATATACAAAATCTATTACAAGTGAAGAAATAGCTAAATTTTTTCTTGATAATATCTATCACTATTATAGATAATCAAACAATATTATATTAGATAGAAAAACACACTTTGTATCAAGATTTTGGAAGACCTTTTTTAAAATATTGAAGGTGGATATAAAACTATCTTCAATTTTCCACCCTCAAATTGATGGACAAACAGAACGAGTAAATCAAGGTTTGGAATAATATTTAAGATGTACCATCAATTATCATTAAAATAATTAGACAACTCTTTTGTCATTGGCAGAGTTTGTTTATAATAATTTGATACATTCATCTATTCAATAAATTCTATTCTTTGCAAATTATGGTTATCATCCACAACTTGATACTTTTAACTTTTCAAAAGCTGATAATTCTATAATAAAAGATTTAAAAAATTGGTTGTCAGAGCTACATGTAACAATGAAGATATAATTAAAGAAAGCTCAAGAACAATAAAAAATCAATACAAATGTCTATCGCAAGGAACAACCTTGATTCCACGTGGACGATAAGATATGATTACTTTGTTGTAATATCAAGACTATTCATCTTTGCGACAAGCTAGATTGTCATAGATTTGGACCTTTTTCGATTTGTAGATAAATCAATCTAAATGCTTATCGATTATGCCTACCAAAATCTATGAAGAACTATCTTATATTCTACATATCACTATTTGAATCATACAAGACAGTGGATATATAAGGAAGAAGACAAATATCTTGTTGTCATGGTGAAAGTCTCTCGCCAGCCTTTAGGCTTAGTACTCACAATTATAGCAAGATTCAAGTATAATAAACCCCCCAAGTTTATATAAAAGAGATCTTCATAGGGCTATTACATCCAATACATAAGCCTAATTTCCTCAAACCACTCAAAACATAATAAAATACTCTAAACCCTCATTCCCCCGTAGGAAGGGAATTTTTTCCGAACTTCAATAACCCATAACTTTTAATCCAACTGTCCAAATCTACTCCAAATTTACATGGAGTACTGATGTATTCTTCACAACTACCAACACAAATTTCAACCGTTGATTCATTATCGATCTTTAGATATCGCCAAAACCCTAGCAGTAGCTTTAAACCCTTGTTTACAAACACCCGTGTATTAAATTCTTCATATCTCACAATTTAAAAGTTCAAATTCTATGAAACTTTGATGTATAGCTTCTTAGTAAAATAATACACCTTCTTGGAAATTTTGAGACACAAATTCGTCCAAAAACTTAAAATATGGCAAACCCCATCACTATCAACAAAACGGCCTACTTACTGCCTTGGAATTCGATCTGCTATCTTTGACTCCCAATAACTCCTTCAAAACTCCAAATATAATAATTCTTCCACATTAGATGTAGAGCTTGAAATCCCCTCTCTAGTCGCACCTCTCGATCTCCAAAAGCTTTCATACAACTCCTCCAATCCTCAAAAGAGTGACAGTATATCTCATATTGACACCTTATCTTCAAATGGCTATAACTTCTTTACCCTAACTCCAAATCCTCTAATTTTTGTACACAAATTGTACCCAAAATCCTAAACTTTACAACCCTAGTCTTTGTTTTTCTAATGCTCTCCTTGAAGTCGCCGAAACCCTTGTTAAGGTCACGGGCAGCCTCCTCAAAGCCCATTGGGCATGGTATTCGACCAATAGGGATGAAGTTTCCCATTCCTTGCCTTCATCCGACCATGCCTTCATTTCATTCCTCCCAATTAGACTTCTGCTAGCTTATATTTTCATCCTTAGGCTCCCACCTTCTCTCAAGGCTTCATACTAATCATTTAGATCTTATAATTTTTAAATACCATAATCAAAACAAATAAAAATAAAAAAAAGTTTCTTCTATCAATCCCTTTAATTTATTTTACTAACCATTCTAACACATATCTAAATTTATAAACATATTATGATTTTTGAGTGGATTTT
>JAWRVF010001318.1:0-81643 GCA_036785485.1 Physcomitrellopsis africana
TTAATGACTTCAACTGGTGCAGGATGGGTCTTCTTTACAAGTAGTAGATTGTGCTTGGTTGCAAAATTTTTATGCATGAAGCATGTTGAGGCTCCAGTATCTAAAAGGACTTTAGCAGAAATTTCTTGTTTCAAGGTTCATATACATACATGAAGTATAAAACAAGATGTTGGATCCGGAGGTAAAAAGAGACTTTTTTTTTATACTTTAGATTTGGGGGTATCCAACTGTAAGGTCCCTATTGTGGCTGGACATCTTCGTTTTTTGACCTTTCTAATTCGGATATTATACCTCGTGCCTTGAATTCTCTAGACTTATTTGGACAATTTGCTGCCTTATGATTGGGTCTTCCACAATATAGGTATAAATTCTCTTGTCATCGTCTAGTCTTTTCCACTAGTGTTAATGGCTTGAATTGAGTCGTATCAATCTGCATAGGTTTAGGATATGTTAATGGCTTTTTTGATACTCTTAAAGATATAGCACTCGTACCTTAATAGGTATTGCTGAAAATTGATCGCCTTTCTTGTCGTAGTTCAAATAAGCGATTGTCACAAGTAATAGCTTGAGCTATGAGTTCCTCTAAGCCTTCAACTCTTGGCATCATGATCAATAAATTCTTTACATCATCCTTTAGACCATAACGAAATCGAGTCATAAAAATCTTATCATTCCAATCAAGATCACAAGTAAGTTATTGAAATTTTGAGGCATAAATTGCAGCTGAACGTTGTCCTTGTCATAGATTTTGGATCTTCCTCTCTCTCCTCTTCTACCGATCAACATCTCAAATATGGCGGAAGCGTTCTACATAAAGCTTCCTAAAATTATACGAGGATTAGAAATTCTTTTTCAATAATTAAGCTTAAACCATGATCGGCCTACGATAAAAGGTACTTGCCAAAAGCGACTTGATGAATCCATCTAGATACTTGATGTTGTGTTATGACGCGTTCATATAATGAAAGGTATAGATAAGAGTAATTTATATTTAATACTTGATTATCTTAATTCAATAAGAACTTAGGATACTTAAAAAAAAGATTATGGAAGCCTCTTAGATTATTTTCTTATTTTAATAGCTAACAGATAAAAGTTAGTTGTTAAAGTTTTCTTCTAGGCTATACAAATTCTATTACTGATTTTGAAAAGCCATAAGTTAATTAAAATAGGATAGAAAAGAAAAATAGTTATTATGGTTGATACTAAGATTAAGTTGAGGATAAGATTTAACTTAAAAATCCTTAAAATTAGTTGAATTGATACCCAAGGAAAGACCGGATATGAGACATGATTGAAATCAGACCTCCAAGGACAAAAACGACCGCCGAAGGCAAGAGAAGGGAACATTTGAAGATCGGCAATTAGGGTTGGATAGCTAGCTTGAAAGGAGTTTCAGGGGCATTTAGCTTGTGACTATAGGATTTTGGAGGACTTAGCAATCGCTATTCAAAGTCAAGGTTTGTATTGATGATTTGGATTTAAATATAAGACAATAATGGCTTGTATTGTTGAGTGATTCATAAAATCTGTGAAGCATCTATAGTTCAAAATTTGATATTATCTAGATTATTGGGTGTGCTAACTGTATACAAAAATTTGTATTAATCTAGCAATGCAATCAGGAGATATTTGAGTTTTGATACAAAGGATTGTTAGAAGTTGGCAGTTTAGGGTTGGATAGGGTTTCTGTGATAACTAAAGATCCACTAATTGGATCAATGTAATTTTTGGTATGCTAATAGAAGACTTTTAGGTTGAGCTACACACCAAGTTTGAGCTAAAGTTAATAGTGAAAGAAGGAGAAATCACCATTGGAGTTTCTGCATCAATCTTCAAGCTGGCGGCCGAGTGTCATCAGTGCGCTTTTTGGGCGTTTTCTTGCAATCTATAAGTTGGATTGGGCTAAATTTTTTTGAGCATGTAAAAGGCTTATACCAGCATGTGTGTGCAAAATTTCACACTAAGTGAATGGTTAGATTAAAAATTATAGCTTGTTGAAGCTCACTAATTAGGATTAGGACTTATAAACAAAAATAAAAATTGCTTAATTTTCAAGGAAACGAGGTAATTGGGATATATGTAAGGTTGATTTTACTAAGAAGAGTGTTTTTAAATACTTTTGAATTGGAGCTCGAATTATATTCCTTATACATGGGTGAAACCTATTAGGGTTTCTCGAGTATTTACAAACAGTACTTTACCTTCGACAGCCAAGTGCCCGATGCATTCCCAACCGAGACAACACGTAATACGACATAAGTGGTGAACCCAACGTGAAAGTTTGGGGTGGAAGGTATTGGCTTTTGTTGTGGTTATTTGGAATTAATAGCACAAGAAAGCAAAAAGGTGGATTTTGGAGTTATTGATGGAGCTTTGGGTGGAGCTTCAAGTGGATCTTCTAGTGGAGCTTCTTCTGGTGGACAAGGTATGTATCTAGATCCAAACATTGCAAATATGTTTCAAGCTTTTACATTAATTATGCAACGGCAACAAAAAAAGGATCGAAAGGAAGCTTTGGCAATCTAAACATTACAAGTAGTAGTTAATAAGGTTGACCAGTTTGATGGAAAGGACATATCTAAGTATTTGAAGTATTATATGCGAGAAATGGAATTGAATCGAGTCTCTGAAAGGGACATGATTTTATTATTTGGACTTGCTACAATACCAGAGATAAGAAAACATGTAAAATCAGTTACAGAGCAATTTGGAAGCTCTTGGGAGGAATTCTCTCATGCGTTGAGAAATGAGTATTTTTTAGAAGACTTTGATCAAGTCACTAAGAAATCATTTTTGAAATGGATTGAGCATCCTAACAAGAAATTGCAAGCTACTGAATTATTAAGAGAGTTTGAAAGACAATATTCTCGATTATCAAAAATAGAAAAGGTAACTTTGAAACCAAATAAGGTTGAGTTATTTCTTCAAGCAGCAGATGGAGATTTACAAGAAAGGTTGGAGATTTTTCTTGAAGATATAGAAGAAGATGAAGGATTAACAACAAACTGGAAGAAGGTTGAGGATGCAATAGGATTGTTGGCAAAAAAGGAAAGAAAGAAGGACAGGGGAGGTATCCAAAGAATGGTGCAGGTACCTAAAATTCAAGTGCCTACTTCACGATTGACAGCACCTATTGTTCAACCTTCAACAACTACGTCAAAAAAAGAAGACATAGGGATTGAAGAACTTATACGTAGAATGCGAGATCTTCAAATTAAATTTGCAAGGCTTGAAGAGAAGACTTCTGTAATGAATTCAAAAGCTGCTTTTAAGCAAGGGTATGTACAAAGATGCATCTGGTGTGATGATGATTCCCATTCTCAAAAGGATTGTGGTGAGTTTAATGAAATGGTCCAACAAGGCATTGTTTTTTGGAAAGATGGAAAGGTGGCGTTAAAGGATACTGGTGATATTTTCCAAACCAACTTTGGTAAGGGAGGTATGAAAGCATTGGTTAAGGATTATTTGGCAGCGAATGGGATTGCAGTAATGGAAATTGCAAGTTATGGTACTAGAGTGGATGATAATGCTAAGCAAGAATTTTTTGGAAATATTGAACCAAGTGGAATTTGGTCTTCTACCATTTCTACAATGCATAAGAAGAAGATGCCACGAGAAGCTTTATTAAAGACTGCTGCAATAATTTGTAGAACTACGGGTTGAGAGAATCCTGTAGAAGCTTTATCAATACATGCCTATATTGCTAAAGATCAACATGAAGCCTTGATAGAAGAAAAGAGAAGACAAGATTCTAACGATACAAGAGAAGGGAATTCTTCAAAAAGATAGACTCAGAGAGATAAGACTTGTGAGATGGCATCACACGAATTACCAACAAAAGATGCTTCAATATCTTCAAAAGAAAAATCAAAGGACTTAGGAAAAAAAGGTAAGTCAACGGCTTACAAACTTCTCTCTGATATTGAAGCAGCAACAGATTTAAAGGGGGTGCTTGAAGAACATGTCCTTAATGCTAAAGTTGAATTCACATTGAAGGAAATATTGGGTATTACAAAGAAAGAATTCCATGATGTCATTATTGATAGTATTAAGCAAAAGAGGCAATTAATGGGTGAATCTGGATCAAATCATGCTATTGATGCGCACATATGTGAGGATGAAGAAGATGAAATTGGCAATTGTTATAAACAATCAACAAATGGAGGAAGGAGTTATAATCAAAAAGCACATTTTGATGATCCAAGTGATAAGGAGAAAGAAATTTTGAGTCATTATACTCGAAAGCATTGGACTAGAGCAACTACAGAGGCATTAGTAAAGATTGGAGATATAGATGAGCCAGTTGTTGCCTTGATTGACCATGGTTCAGAAATAAACCTTATGTCTAAGGATCTTTACATGAAACAGAAGTGGCCAATTGATATGGAGCATGGATGGATAATATGGGCGGCTAATAATACACGAGGTGAGTTGTATGGTGCTTGTCCAGATGTGAAGGTTTGGATTGGTGATGTTGCAATGGAACAAAATTTCTTTGTTCAAGATGCAACAACTTATCCTCTTATATTGGGACAACCGTACATTATTGCAACTCGAATGGAAACAAAAGCCCTTGATGATGGATCAGCTTATGCACGGATTTGTAGTGAAGATGGAAAAAAGGCAATACAATTTTTGACTGTTCCTCCAAACCATGAACGTAATCGAGACAAATTGAGAGAGAAACCATTGCCAAGAGTCGTTGAAGAATTTACGGATTTTTGAGGAATACCACTATAAAGCGGGATTATGGAGGTACAAAAAGGGAAGTACTCTCGCAAGATATATGTACCTTTGATGCAGGATTTATTGGCATTTTTGAAAATGGGAGTATTATATATAAGAGGATTGAGGATCTAAAAAGAAATGAAAGAAAAAGATTATGTGTTGTTGAAAGAGAATTATATGGATTAAAAATATTAGAAGATGATGAAAAGATTATTGGTATTTATGAAGAAAATGGATAGAAAGATCCTTTAGAACTGATTACATCTATTGGATTAGGTGATGATGATAAAATTATATAGATTCATTCAAAAGAAGTTTATGATATGATTGAATCTTTTCAAACACCAGAGGTTATGGTTGAAACAAAATATAAGACAATAGATAAGAAAGTAAAATCCATTGCTGGGCCTTGCCAAAAGATTGTAAAGAACAGGTAGAAAGAGCATCAAGAGAAAAGAGCTTGAGGGATCCAAGAAATATTGGGCATAAGTTTACTGAAGAAACTTTTGAAGAATTAAAGATTGATTCTGATGGTTCTTTGTTGCCAGAGGAAATTGTGTTCTTCAAAGAAATGCTAGTAAAACGAGATAAATCATTTGCCTTTGAATCTCATGAAATTGGGTGTGTGGATCCAAATATTGTAACTCCTATGGTTATTTTCACTATACAACATGTACCTTGGAATTTGAGGCCAATTCCAGTGCCAAGGGCACATCTATCGAGTTTGATAGAATTATTAAAAGAAAAGATGAAGATGAAGATTTTGGAGCCTTCTTTTGCACCATATTCTAGCCAATGGTTTACAGTGCCTAAGAGAAATGGATCATTACGATTTATTCAAGATATGTAGCCAGTAAATGCAGTGACTATCAGAAATGCAGGAATTAGACCAATAGTAGATGAATTTGCTGAAGCATTTGCAGGAAGGGCAATTTATTCAATGGGTGACCTGTATTCCGGCTATGACCAATTTCAACTAGCAAAAAAAAGTAGAGACATGACAACAATGAGAACTCCACTTGGATTGGTTAAAATGTGAACTCTTCCTCAAGGTGCTACTAATTCAGTTACACATATGATGAGCGGGATGAATAAGGTATTGAGGGATTTTATTCCTGAGAAGACTATACTTTTTTTAAATGATATTCCTATTAAAGGGTACAAAGAAGAAGACAAGGATGAAACTTTAGATAAAAGGGGGTGTCACAAGTATGTTGTCAATCATATATAAGATTGTGAAAAGATATTGACTCGGCTTGAAGAAGTTCATCTTACATTATTAGATATAAAATCTATATTTGGAATACAAGAAGTTATAATTGTTAGACATTTATGTGGATTTTATGGAAGAAAACCAGATCCAGCCAAGATTGATGCAATTAGAAGAATAAAAGAAGATTACAGTTCTTTAACAGAGGTGTGTAGGTTTTTGGGTGCATGTGTGTTTTATCGTATTTGAATTCCTCACTATGCTCATATAGCGGATCCATTGTATGAATTGTTACGCAAAGGTTATTATTTTAAATGGGAAGAAAAGCATATCAAAACAATGCAAATATTGAAGGAATTATTAATATCACTTCCAATATTGAGAAAAATTGATTATAAGTGCAATAGACTAGTGATTCTTATAGTGGATACTAGTCCAATTGCCATTGGATGGGCAATGGATCAAGATGATTCAAATAGACATAGATTTGCAATTCAATTTGGAGCTAAGATTTTAAGTGCACGCCAACGTGCATATTTTCAAGTGAAAAGGGAATTATGGGGAGTTATTTCAGCTATGAAAGCTGAAAGGGATTATTTAATTGGGGCAACAGTAGTGGTGGAAACAGATTGTTTGCCTTTGCTTGGAATGATTACTAATTGCACAACTCCAGACATTGCAATGTTAAGATGGATTGCTTATATCAAGTCATTAAATCCGGAGTTTAAGCATGTTGCGGGAAAGGACAATTCCATAGCAGATATGTTATCTCGAGCAAGATATAATAGAGAAGATGAAATGATAGAGGATATTGATGATGTGGGTACTAAATTTTATTCAGTTTCACAATTGAACAAGGAAAATAAGCCATTTCATGAAGAAAATTATGAAGGAGATTTATTGGATATTGGATATTATTTGAGCACGTTAACCAAGCATGCTAATTGGTCAGTTGAAAAATTTAAACAGATCAGGAGAAAAGCATACAAGTTTATATTACAAGGGGGATTTCAATGGAAGAGGCCAAAATCAAACATTGGTATGCCACAACGAGTAGTAGGTATCAAAGAAGATCAACAAGAATTACTCAAGGAATTTCATGATAGTTTATGGGCAGGGCATAGAGGAATTTGGGCTACTTTTGCTACGTTAAAGGAGCAATATTGGTGGAAGAATATGTATCGAGATGTAATTTTATTTGTAGAATCTTGTGTGGCTTGTCAAATATATTCGAATATATGACATCGAGATGGTTTGCATCCAACATATCCTTTGGCTATTCATTTTAAATGGATTGTGGATTTGGTTATTATGCCAATGGGACTATGACAAATGAGGTATTTAATTTTGGCTCATGAGGATTTATCAAACCAAGTAGAAGGCAGGGCTTTAAGGACAAAGTCTACAGAAGGAATTTGCAGGTTTTTACTTGAGGATGTTATTTTCCGCTACGGATGTGTGGGAAAGATCACTGCAGATCGTGGAGAATTAAATGCACATGAAGCTCGTGAATTCTTCAAGAGATGTGGAATTAAATTATCATTAACCACGGCTTATAATCCAGAAGGGAATGCAAAGAGTGAACGTGGACATCCACCAATTGTAAAAGCCTTGGTTAAAGCTTGCAATGGAAGAGTGAGAGAATGGCCTCGACTTCTACCTTATGCATTATGGGCTGATCGAACAACACATAGTTTGGTGACAGGATATATGCCAGTGGAACTCATGACAGGTCAAAAACCTATTATGCCAATTGAAGAACAAGTGCCAACTTAGAGTGTACTACCTTGGAAAGATGGACTAACAAGAGAAGAGTTACTGGCTATTAGAATTCGACAGCTTGAACAAAGATCAGAAGATGTGGAACTAGCATTAAAACGGTTGCAAAAGGCAAGGCTAAAGAACAAGGCTCGGTTTGATAAACGACATCAATTGAGGCCTAAAGCAATTGAAGAAGGTGATTGGGTACTTGTTTATGACAACAGTTTGGATAACCAGCATAGTATCTTACGGAAATTTTCAAAACGTTGGTTTGGACCCTATGTAGTGGTAACAGTTCAAGACAATGCCACATATTTATTGAAGAAATTGGATGGTACAAGGTTGAAGATACCTATTGCCGGGAAGCGAGTAAAAGTTTTCAAAAGACGAGATGGAAAAATAAACGTGGAAGATCATATTGAAGATATCAATGACTTTGAAGAAGACAATTATATTGAAATGGATGATGAAGAAGAACTTGGTGCAGAAAATGAAGAGATGGTATGATGCCAACTATGACATATGCTTCATTTGGCGCATACCGGAGGATGCGCAGATTCAGAGGGGTGGATGTCGTGTTGCAGCACGTTTATATAGTGAAAGGTATAGATAAGAGCAATTTATATTTAATACTTGATTATCTTAGTTCAATAGGAACTTAAGATATTTAAGAAAAGGATTATGGAAGCCTCTTAGATTATTTTCTTGTTTTAATAGCTAACAGATAAAAGTTAGTTGTTAAAGTTTTCTTCTAGGCTATACAAACTCTATTACTGATTTTGAAAAGCCATAAGTTAATTAGAATAGGATAGAAAAGGAAAATAGTTATTATGGTTGGTTCTAAGATTAAGTTGAAGATAGGATTTAATTTAAAAATCCTTAAATTTAATTGAATTGATACCCAAGGAAAGACCGGATATGAGACAGGGTCGAAATCAGACCTCTAGGGACAAAAACGACCGCCAAAGGCAAGTGTAGGGGCCATTTGAAGATCGGCAATTAGAGTTGGATAGCTAACTTGAAAGGGGTTCTAGGGGCATTTAGCTTGCAACCATAGGATTTTGGAGGACTTAGCAATCGCTATTCAAAGTCAGGGTTTGTATTGGTGATTGGATTTTTATATAAGACAATGATGGCTTGCATTGTTGAGTGATTCGTAAAATCTGTACAGCATCTATGGTTCAAAATTTGATATTGTCTAGATTGTTGGGTGTGCTAAGTATCTACAAAAATTTGTATTAATTTAGCAATGCAATCAGGAGATATTTGAGTTTTGATACAAAGGGTTGTCAGAAGTTGGCAGTTTAGGGTTGGATAGGGTTTCTGTAATAACTAAAGATCCACTAATTGGATCAACGTAATTCTTGGTATGCTGATAGAAGACTTTTAGTTTGAGCTACACGCCAAGTTTGAGCTGAAGTTAATGATGAAAGAAGGAGAAATCACCACTGGAATTTCTGCATCAATCTTCAAGTTGGTGGCCAAGCATCATTAGTGTGCTTTTTGGGCGTTTTCTTGCAATTTGTAAGTTGGGTTAGGCTAAGTTTTTCTAAGCATGTAAAAGGCTTATACCAGCATGTGTGTGCAAAATTTCACATTAAGTGGATGGTTTGATTAAAAATTATAGCTTGTTGAAGCTCATTGATTAAGGTTAGGGCTTATAAACAAAAATAAAAATTGCTTAATTATAAAGGAAATGAGGTAATTGGGATATATGTAAGGTTGACTTTACTAAGAGGAGTGTTTTTAAACACTTTTGAATCGAAGCTCGAATTATATTCCTTATACATGGGTGAAATCTATTAGGGTTTCTTGAGTATTTGCAAATAATACTTTACCTTCTACAGCCAAGTGCCCGGTGCATTTCCAAACGAGACAACACATAATACGACAGCGGCACCAAAATTGACTTGAATATCTTGTGCATTGGTGTGGTGTCGTACTATAATTACTTACAATATGTAAAATCTATTCAAAATGTATAATATGTTTATAGATTCTAATATGTGTTAGAATAGTTAAGAAAGTAAATTAAAGGGGGTTGGTATAAGAAACTTTATTTTAGATTTTATTTAATTTGGTTATAGCTTTTAAATTATATAGAACCTAAATATTTAGTATAAAGCCTTGAGAGGGAATTGGGATCCAAAGAAAAAGAATTAAACTATTAAGAGGCCTATTTGGAAGGATGAAGACAAAGTGAGGATGAATGAAGACAAGTAGTGAAGTTCTTCATTCCTACTCGTCAATGGTCATGCCCAATAGGCTTTGAGGAAGCTGCCTGCAACAAGAACAAGGGTTTTGGCAACTTCAAACAGGCCATTCGAAATTTAGAGACTAGGATTAGAAAGCTTATTTTTTGGGCTACAATTTTGGTGTAAAAATTGAGAGATTTGGAATTTTAATGAAGGAGGAGTAGGCGCTGTCGTATAACATGTTGTCTTGTTTGGAAATGCACAGGGCACTTGGCTGTAGAAGATGAAGTTGTATTTGGAAATAATCAAAAAATCCTAATAGGTTTCACTTATGTATGAGAAATATAATTTGAATTTCAATTCAAAAGTGTTTAAAAACACTCCTCTTAGTAACATCAACCATACATACACTCCAATTTCCTTGTTTCTTTTATAATTAAGTTATTGTTTTATTTTTATTTGCAATCCCTAATCCTAATCAATGAGCTTTGACAAGCTATAACTTTTAATCCGATCATCCACTTAGTGTGAAATTTTGCGCACAAATGCTAGTATAAGCCTTCTACATGCTTAAAAAAATTCAGCTCAATCCAACTTACAGATTGCAAGAAAATGCCCAAAAAGCGCACTAATGACACTCGGCCGCCAACTTGAAGATTGATGTAGAAACTCCAGTGGTGATTTCTCCTTCTTTCATTGTTAACTTTAGCTCAAATTTGGTATGTAGCTCAAACTATAAGTCTTCTATCATTATATCAAAATTTATGTTGATCCGATTGGTGGATCTTTAGTTATCATAGAAATCCAATCCAACCCTAAACTACCAACTTCCGACAACCCTTTGTATCAAAGCTCAAATATCTCCTGATTTCATTGCTAGATTAATACAAATTTTTATATACACTTAGCACATCCAACAATCCAAGAAATATCAAATCTTGAACTATAGATGCTATACAAATTGCACGAATCCGTCAACAATGCAAGCCATTAATGTCTTATATAAAACCCAAAACACCAATACAAACCCTGACTTTGAATAGCGATTGCTAAGTCTTTCAAAATCCTATGGTAACAAGCTAAATGCCCTTAAAACCCACTTTAATCTAGCTATCCAATTCTAGTCACCGATCTTCAAATGTCTTGAACTCCTACCTCCGATGGTTATTTATGTAGCTAAAGGTCTGATTTTGACCCTGTCTCATATCTAGGTACCCCCTGGATATTGATCTAACTTATTTTAAGGGTTTTTTAAACTTAATCCTATCCTCAACTCAACCTTGGTATCTACCATACTAACTTTTTAATTCTCTTATCCTATTTTCATTAACTTATGGCTTTTTTAAAAGCTGTGAACCAGTTTTATAACCTAGAAGAAAATTTTAATCACTAACTTTTATCTTTTAGCTATTAGAATAAGAATTAATCTAAAAGGCTTCTTTGAATCTTTTCTTAAATACCTTAAGTTTCTAATAAATCAAGATAACTAAATATTAAGTAGAATTTATCCTTATTCATACTTTTCACTATATTAACGTGTTACAATACGACAACGCTTGAAGTTAGGGTGTACAAATTGTGCCTATTATCACTCTTTTGAAGATTGAAGGAGTTGTATAAGAGCTTTCAAGATCTACACCTGATGTAAAAGAATTACTACATTTGGAGTTTTGAAGAAAGAGATATTGAAAGTCAAAGACAGCAAATCAAATTCCAAGGCAGTAAGTAGGCCGTTCTATTGATAGTAATGGAATACTCCATATCTTGAGTTTTTGGACGAATTTTTGTCTCAAACTTTCTAAGAAGGTGTATTATTATGCTAAAAAGCTATATATCAAAGTTTCATAGCATTTGAACTTTTGATTTGTAAGATATGAAGAATTTAGTATACAGGTGTTTGTAAATAAGGGTTTGAAGCTACTACTAGGATTTTGGTGATATCTAAAGATCGATAATGAATCAACACTTGAAATTTGTGGTGGTAGTTGTAAAGAATGCATTAGTACTTTATATAAATTTGCAATGGATTTTAATATTTAGATTAAAAGTTATGAGTTAATAAAATTTGAAAAAAATTCCCTTCCTACAGGGGAATGAGGATTTTAGAGCATTAGTTATGTTTTCAGTGGTTTGAGGAAATATGGCTTATGTATTGGGTATAATAGCCCTATGAAAATTTCTTTTATATAAATTTAGAGATGTTATTATACTTGAATCTTGGTTGAGTAATTAGTGGCAACTAAAGACTTGTCTTGCAAGTTTGACACATGTCTTACAAATTAGACATGTGTAGGAGGTCCTATAGAATGTTGCCACATAGCTATTACATAGATAGTATTTATAGAGACAAGAGTGAAGCTTTTTTCACTCTTATCAACTCTTTTCTTGTTTTTAGTCTAGTTGAAGAGTCTCATGTATTTTTCAAATCTTTAGCAATAGTTATTTCAGTTTCTTCTTGAATATACATATTTCTTTATTACTATCTTGTTATTTTCCTTTGACATAGTTTTTACTAACTTATGCATCTATTTTAGTTCGTATCTTTGACACCTATGTCTTATTGAATCTTCTAAGAGTACCTTAGAATATTTTAGAAGATTGAGGAAGGTTTTAAAAGACTAAGGTAAGTTCAAGAAGACTAAAGAAAGATTTTTAGAAGAATCTTAAAGGCTATAAGAGGTTCTAGAAGGTTTTAAAAGATTCTAAAAGGTTCTAGAAGACTATAAAAGATTCTAAAAGATTTTAGAAGATTTTAGAATACTATGGAAGATTTTAAGAGACTACAAAAGATCCTAGAAGACTTTGGAAGATTCTAAAAGACTACAAAAAGTTCTAGAATGTGGTGACTCAAAATATGTCCGTGATACTTTCCTACAAGGAATACATTAACAGCTGGTCCTCCTATTTTTTACTAGTAAAATTTATTTTTTTATATTTTTGACTACACCATGGTATTTAAAAATATACAATTTTCTTTGGAACCTTGTATGATCTTCAAATCTTACTCCATTTCTTCATAATGGCTTCCAAGGTGGTAAAATTCATTTTTATCAAAGTCTTCAAAATTATTCTAAAAATTCCTAATAAATTCTATATAAATTCTAAATAAAATTTTAAAATTTATAAAATATTTTTAAAATAAAAATATCAATTTAAGACTATTCTATATTATCTTGGTGATTTTTTATAATAATAGAAATCAATTTAAATCTACTAAAGATCCTATTTTTTACATAAATAACTAAAAAGACATGAGATTTATTTCTCATGCTTCTTCTATCTATTAAGTAATGTTTATATGTTTCTAATAAGTGGTACATAGAGATAGAAGGCCAATATAGACATTGGTTTCAATAATCAAGTACTAATTCTTATAATTAAAAGAAAATACTAAATCAACTAAGATAATTATCTCTAAGACTTATTATAATTCAATTTCTTCTCCACTAATACTATTTTCCTTCATTTAGCATCTTCTAAATACATCTTCACTTTATAATTGTAGTTTTGATACTCTAAATGCATTCTTTTGTTCTAAAACCACTAATGAATTATTTTAGTAACTTATATATGATAACCATTTGGAATGACTTATAAAGGAGAAGAATCTAAAATTGACCTCTTGGAATACTATTAAATAAATAAGAGAATTTTCTACAAAGATTTTAAAGATCCAATTATAAAGCATCAAATTTTTTTGAAAAATCTAATCTCCTAGCATCTTGTAAAAGGACCAACATGCCAATCCTAAGAGTTCTGATCTTGTATCATTTGCCAAAGGTAATTTTTTTCCTTCTTTGTATAACTTTTGTATATTGAGCACTTTGTCTTTTGGTCTCATCTAAATCTTCTAGATGTTCCAATCTATCTATTAATTAACTATCTTTCTGTCAAAGCAATTTGAAGAGAAGGAATTTCAAATTTAATTAATAAAATGGCTTCTATGCCATAAACCAAGGAAAATGGGGTGGCTTGAGTAGTCACTTTAAACAAGGTTGTATAAGCCCACAAGGCTATATAAAGCTTTACATCCTAATTTTGTTTAGAAGTTATTATGGTTTTTCTAAGGATATTGACTAAGGTTTGATTCATCCTCTCCATATGCCCATTGATTTGAGGGTGATAAGGAGTAGTCTTCTTATAATCAATTTTAAATCATGAGGTCAAGTCTTCTATCACTTCATCTAAAAAAATGCTTATTCCAATCACTAATTAGGATTTTTGGACATCCAAACCTAGTGATAATCTGCTCATAAACAAACTTGACTGCTTGCTTAATATTGTTGGTCTTAATTGCCTTTGTTTCAACTTACTTGGTAAGATACTCAATTGCTACAACTATGTGCTTCATTCCACTAGTAGAATTAAGATGAACTTCTCCATTATAATCTACTGTCTATTTTTTAAATGAGACTAAAAGTAAAGATACATGAAAAAATAAGTTCATTTGGAGATTATTTTTAGCATACCTTTGACATGCATCACATATTTGGTGGCAAATATACCTATAGACATCTTCGAATAAAGTGAGTCAAGAGTAGCTGATTCTAAGAATCTTTTATCTTGTCAATGTCCTCGTAAAATGATCCTCACATGCACTATCATAGTATGCCAATAAAATCATAGGGATTTTTTTTTTCCATCATACATCTTCTTAACATCCTATCTATTCAATGTTGAAATAATTTTCCACCAATTATAATAAAATATCTATTATTAATTTAGAATTTTTGATATTCTAATTTAGATAAATAAGAAGGTAAGATTTGGATGGTTAAAAATTTGGTAATTAATTCATATCAAGCAGAGATAGTTGAAATAACAAATAGACTTTCATCTATTAAAGTATCATTGATTGGATCTTTGTCCATATATTCTGACAACTTGGATAGGTAATCAACTTACATGTGCATCTTTCCTAGCTTGTATTCTATTGTATAATCAAATATTTCTAATAGAAGCATCCACCTTACCAATCTACCACTCAATTCCACCTTGTTAATAAAGTACTTAATTGCCATGTAGTCTACAAAAAATACTATTGGATTTAAGAGAAAGTAGTGTCTAAATTTCTTAATAGAAAAAACCTTGGCAAGATATTTCCATTTTGTGGTATTATAATTCTTCTCTATAGGATTTAATTGTCTACTTGCAAAGGCTATAGGATAGTCTTTGCCTCTTTCTCCACTTACTTGACACAAGGTATTTTCTATTGCTATGGATGAAGCATTACAAAGCATATAAAAAGATAATGACTAATTTGGTGGTTTTAAAATATGATATGTACTAAGCTTTACCTTAAGAATATCAAATGCCTCTTGATATTTTTCACTCCACTTAAATTTCACATCTTTCTATTAAAATCTAATAATAGGCATAGAGATGGTAGCATAGTCATGTAGCACTTTTTGATACCATTCAATATGCCTCAAGATTCTTTATACATCTTTTATTATTAAAAGAGATTTTAATTCTATAATCACCTTGATCTTCTCTAGATCTGATTTTCTACCATTTTTCAATACAACGTATGCAAGTATGACTCCTCTATTAACTATTAAGAATATTTTATTAGAATTTAAAGCAATCTTAGTTCTTCTATACCTTTGAAGATAAGGCTTTACACAATCATGATGTGTTGTATTAGAAGACTAGGTGCTAAAATCATCAATAAACACTGTCATTGATTTGTGCAATAAGTTTGAAAAGACATATGATATTGCTCTTTGAAATGATGAAGGAGCATTGCAAAGTTCAAAAGGCATGATTACATAGATGAAGGTGCATCAAGGTGTAGTAAAGGCTCTTTTATGGTGATTCTCTAGGGCTATAGAAATTTGATTGTAACCTAAATATCTATCCATAAATATATACAATTTGTGCCTAGCCACCTCTTCTAGAATGGTGTTTATAAATGGAAGGAAAAAGTGATTCTTTTGGATGCACTTGTTAAGCTTCTTATAATCTATATATACTCAAAGTTTCTTATTTTTCTTCTTAATTAATACCATTGGTGAGATCTAATCTATAATTTCCAAAGATTGAATAAATTTGGCTTGGAGGAATTTTTCTAGTTCGGCTTTGATAAATAGTTGTAAGTTGGAATTCATTCTTCTTTTTTTTTGGCTCATGGGAGTTGAATTAAAAAAAAGTAAAATATAATGTTATGCTATTTCAATAGGTATGCCCTTGAAGTCATTATAAGATTAAGCAAATACATCCCTATATTCCATAATTAATGTGTTATAATTTAATAATTTATCTTTTATCAATTAAACTTCAATTTTGATTAGTTTTGAATTTTTATTTTCTAAAGATATATCCATGAATTTATAATTAAGATCATGCACATGAGATTGCTTTGTGGATCTTCTATATCAATCATTTCATATTTGTGGATAGTTGGCTATGTCATTTTCATCCATAAGACTATTGAAAGTTTGTTTAAATGTTAAAGGTAGAATAAGGTCGCCTTCTTCTATTAATTTGTCTAATTCATGAACTTGAGTGCCATCAAAGTTCATTCCAAAGGCATCTTTATACTTAATGTCATCTACTAGGGTTGCTAAATCTATTTTTTTTTCATAATTTTGCCAAGTAGCAAAACTATCTATGAAGTTAATACTTACAACTTCATCTCTACTTGAAGTAGGATGATTTTTCAACTATTGAGTGAACTCTCCATCATCTTCTCAATCATGTAGTATGAGACCCATATATTCTAATGGAATTGATTGGACCATACTTGAGTGAACTCCTTCACTTACTACCAAATCAATAAACATAATCTTCTTTTTGAATTTTTTCTATGGTTGGAGATTCAAAATCTCATCTTTTGAAGAGTGAAATGAGGTTTTGGGTGAAAACAATCTTTAAAATTGAATAAGGATTTTAGTCACATTTTTTTGTGGTCCATAGATGATATGGAATTTTTTACCTCTCTAATCAATTTTTGCATTAGTTGTCCTTAATCAAAGTCTACTTAAAAATAATGGATAAGAATTTTTGCTAGAATCTATATGAATCATATAAAAAATGAAGGAATATTCTTCATCTCTAGTCATCATCCTACAACCACTAATTTATTCTAAATGTATGTCTTGGCTTTGATTAATTATATTAATCACAAATGGAGAAGGACCAATGATATTAATTATTTTTAAATTCTTTCTTCAATCTATTTCTATCCTTTGGGTATGTCAATTTTGAGAGGCTAAGTAGTAGTCTAATCTATAATGGTGCAAGATAATGGTTTATAAGTTGGAATTGATTTTTTATAATTTCATATGATTGTCCTTGTGACTTATCCACATTTTGAGTATAGATTAGTATAAAACTTGGGATTCTAAGATCTTCCTTCTTCTATATTATGTCTTATTGTTCGTTAATATTTTTACTCATTCATACTATCTTTTTAGCATCCTTTAAATTTTTTGGCCTTTTTTTAAGGATTTTTCTAATTATACCATCTTTATTGAATCCTTGGATTAAAAAATGGATGAAACTATCATCCGTAAAAATGATTCCTACAAATCAATTTACTACAAATTCAAATCGCCAAATATATTTGTCAATCTCCTCTTCTTTTCTTTATTTCAAAGAAAAAAGGGCCGTAAGGACATTACTTTGCTCCACTTCTAGTCTAAATTTTTTTAAGAATACTCTCATGAACATGTCTCAATTTTTAAAGGTTTAAAAGAAATGGTTTTTATACCATTCATAAGCTCCATCTTTTAACATGCTCAAAAACCGCACGAGATAATATCGAGGATTAGTTATCAAACATGTTGTAAAAAGTTCCATGAACCTCTCTATATGCTTCCTTTATTGATCCAAGCTAAATATTTTAAGTAAGACTTAGGATTTAAAACTAACAAGTTAAAGATGCTATCTACCTTCTACACCTATGTTTATAAGAGAGATTGGAGACTTATCTTTTTTACATCTTCCTCCTAGATTCTACCCTCTAATTTCTAGCTTCCACTCCTTGTTTTTATGTGAATATGCTAAACTTAAAAGAATTGAAATAAATTGACAAGAGCTAAGAAACTTATTTGAAACTTAACTTTTAAGTGCCACTTCTTATCTTGAGTCCTTTATTCCTCAATCCAAAATCTGTATTAGTTTAATGAAATAAAAATTCAATCAAATTACTTAATTGAAGGCTAATGTTAATAATATAATATCTTGAATGATTGCTCTTCACTTATTCTTTTTCTTCTTCTTCTTTTGTTAGTGGAGTAACTTGTCTAATCTATTATTATAGAATTTTTTCTATCCTATATCTATGAAAAGAAGGGATATGGCAAGTAGAGAGGATGATTAAATCCCTCTATACTGTCACGAACATACTTTAAGCCACTATTAGAATATTTTGTGAACTTTTAGAACCTTCTATAGCTTTCTAGAATCTTCTAGAATCTTCTTTAATCTTTGAAAAACTTCTAGAATCCTCTTCAACCTTCTAAGACCTTCCATAGACTTTTTAGAGTCTTCCAAAATCTTTCTCAAGCTTCTAAAATATTCTAAGATACTCTTAGAAGGTCCAATAGGACATAAGGCCTCATAGTATAAATAAGAGGCAAGACTGAGGAATAAAGAGCACCTCAATCTTGCCAACATAAGTCTTGGAGTAATCTAGAGTGCTGCCTTGTTTTTAATATTAATCCACTTTCTTATTCTTGATCTAGTTCTTATTTTTGTCCATCTAGTTCTTTATTCTTGAAGTTATTTTAGTTCTGAATTCTTTCTTTTAGTTCTTTGCTAACTTGTTATCTTGCATCCCTGACAATTTGGCAAGACTGACTTACATAATCATATCAAAGTTTAGATTTCTTGATAGAGAGTAGATTATCCCTCTTCAAGATACTATTGCGTTCTAGAGGAGTGCGGACTACTCCCCTCTAGACTGATATGCTTACTTATTGTAGTTGATTTTTCTTTGGAAAGAGTGGATTACTCCTTTTTTGAATTATATCACTACATTTAAGAGGTTGCGGATTACCCTTCTCTAAATTAATTATCTAAAAATATTCCTTTTAATATAAAAAATACTAATGACATATCAATTTTGTTTTTTTTAAAATAGAAATAGATCAGATTAATAGATGTGCATCCTCACAAACAGAGAATAGAGTGGCAACACTTGCAGATCTTCGAGTCCTATTGGATATGGTATGAAAAGAAATGATATTCTTCTGCAACCCAAAAAAGGAATCGCAAATAGAGCAAGTATCTGAAGAAACTAAGCGAGAGATTCATAACTTGCAACAAGAAATTATTTGATTAAGAGAAGCAAGCAATAGACAAGCTATGTTCATAACTTCTCTAGAAGTTCCAAGGATTGTCATAAAAGAGCCAAAAGCTAGTATGTCTGATAAGTTTGATGGAACAAGATCCAACTTTCGAGGGTTTGTATGACAAGTGCAACTTTACTTACGACTATATCTATCTTGTTATCCAAATGGATTCACTCAAGTTACTTTTGTGGGCACCCTTTTATCAAGAAGTGCTCGATCATAGTTTGCGCCACTATTGGAAAAGAATTCTTTGATTTTATACAATTTAGAAGCTTTTATGGAAAGATTTACTGTTGCATTTGGAGATAGTGATTGAGAGAGGGTGGCAGAGAAGAAGATCTAAAATCTATGATAAAAGCAACGTTCAGTTGCAATTTATGCCGCAAAATTTTAACAACTTACTTGTGATCTTGATTGGAATGATAAGGCTTTTATGACTCAATTTTGTTATAGCCTAAAGGATGATATAAAGAATTTATTGATCACAATGCCAAGAATTGAAAGCTTAGAGGAACTCATAGCTTAAGCTATTGCTTGTAACAATTGCCTATTTGAACTACGACAAGAAAGGCGATTAATTTTCAGCAATACCTATCAAGTTACAACTGTTATATCTTCAAGAGTATTAGAAAAGCCATATCCTGAACCTATGCAAATTGATGCGACTTAATTCAAGCCATTAACACTAGCAGAAAAGACTATATATTGGCAAGAGAATTTATGCCTATATTATAGAAGATTCAATCACAAGGCAGCAAATTGTCCAAATAAGTCTAGAGAATTCAAGGCACAAGGTATAATATCTAAATTAGAAAGGTCAAAAAACAAAGACGTCCAGCCATAGTAGGGACCTTGCGATTAGACACCTCCAAATCTAAAGCACCAAAAAAAAGTCTCTTTTTACCTCTAGATCCAACATCTTGTTTTATACTTCCTGTATATATAAGAACCTTGAAACAAGAAATTTCTACTAAAGTCCTTTTAGATACTAGAGCCTCAATATGCTTTATGGATAAGGATTTTGTAACTAGGCACAATCTACTATTTGTAAAGAAGATCCATCATCCACTCGTTGAAGTCATTGCTAGACAAAACCTTGCATTAAGAGATGTTGTTGAAGAAATCCAACCATTGAAAGTAATACTAAGAGATCAAGTATCACAAATTATTTTCAACATCATTAGATGTCCGACAAATTTTATTGTCATTGGACTTCCTTGGTTTGAATTACATAATCCTGATATTGTTTGGAGTACGTGGAAGATTTTCTCAAGATCTACACATCAAAAGTAGAAACGAGGTACTGCTCTATTCTTTAAAGCTAAAGTATTTATGCAAGTAGCAAAAAAAGAAGATGCATTTGCATTGTATTCTACTTCAATCAAAGATCCAATGGAGCAACTGAAGTAGAAAATTCCTAGTCAATATCGCAACCTGGAAAACGTATTTGAAAAGAAAAAAGAAAACATTATCCGAACATTGTTCTTTTGATTGTGCAATTGAATTACAAGATGGAGCTCAACCTCCATTTGGTCCAATTTATAATTTGTCACAAATAGAGCTTACAGCCTTACAAGAATATATTGATGAAAATCTAGCCAAGAATTTTATTCAACATTCAAAATCACCTACTGAAGCTCCTATATTATTTGTGAAAAAGAAGGATGGTTCCTTATGTATGTGTGTTGACTATCAAGGTTTGAACAAGGTAAGTATAAAAAATTACTATCCATTACCATTAATCTCAGGATTATTGGAACAATTAGGACAAGCAAAGATTTTTACAAAGATTGATTTGAGAGGTGCCTACAATCTAGTCACAATTAAAGAAAAAGATCAATGGAAGACAACATTCTGCATAAGATATGGACATTTTGAGTACAATGTTATGCCTTTTGAACTTACAAATGCACCTACAGTCTTCCAACATATGATGAATGATATCTTACGAGAATACTTAGATGACTTTGTAATCATCTACTTGGACAATATTTTAATCTTTTCTAAGAATGAAGAAGTGTATGAATATCAAATACGGAAGGTATTAGAGAAACTACGAGAAAGTGGGATGTATGCCAAATTGGAGAAATGCTCTTTCCACCAACCATCAATCAAATTTTTAGAATATATTGCTTCAAAAAATGAGATTTCTATGGATCCAAAGAAGATACAAACTATTATGGAGTAGAAACAACCATTATTAATTAGAGATGTACAATGTTTCTTAGGATTTGTAAATTTCTACAAAATCTTCATCAAAGATTATTTCAAGATTGTAGCTCTATTAACGCAATTCACAGATAAGGACAAATTTATTTGAGATGATAAGGCTGAAAAAGCATTCAAGAAGCTAAAAAAATCTTTTACTTGTGCTCCTATACTTGTCCATGTAGATCCAACAAAACCATTCATTCTGAAAATAGATATCTCAAATTTTGCATTGGGATCTATATTTTCTCAAATTAGTAATGATAGTCAACTACATCTAGTAGCATTCCGCTCTCAAAAATTTTTAGCTGCAAAGATCAATTACAAGATCTATGATAAAGAATTATTGGCAATTGTTGATGCTTTTAAAGAATAGTGCCATTTATTGGAAGGGGCTCAACATAAGATCATGATATATACCGACCACAAAAACTTAGAATATTTTATGGGTGCTCAGGTTCTAAATCGTTGATAAATACGATAGAGCATGTCATTATCTCGATTTGATTTTGTAATTACATATCATCCAAAAAAACTTCAAAAAAAACCAGATGTCTTTTCTTGACGATCATATCTTACACCAAGAATACGAGACATTATATTGGATCAACAAAAATCAATCATGTTAAAGCCGTCTAATTTGTAGTTAAAGACATTGACAATATCTACCTATATAGATACAACTCTTAAGGTAGAAATCCATAAAGCAATGAAGACAGATCTATTTATAAAGAACATCCAACAATGTGTAAAAAATGCACATGTGAAAGAAAATAATAATTTCAAATTGGAAGATGGATTGTTATACTTCAAGAATCTCCTATATGTTCTTTCAAGACCTACAAGACTTTAAATTCTTCAAGCTCGACATGATCTTCTAGCAGTTGGGCACTTTGGTTTCAATAAGACCTTGAAATTGATATCAAGAGACTATTGGTGGCCTCAAATGTGGAAATTGGTGAAAGAATTCATCCAATCATGTGAAATTTGTGTGCGAACAAAGATTCCTAGACACCAACCATATGGACTTCTGCACTCCCTTCCAATTCCTAAGGGCCCATGGCAATCGTTATTTATGGACTTCATTATAGACCTCTCAATTTTGAATGGAAAAGATTCAATTTTTGTGGTGGTAGACCATCTTACCAAGATGGCATACTTTATCCCGTGCAAGAAGATTATTTTTGGAGAAGAAACAGTCAAGCTTTTTATTGATAATATTTACCAAATATATGGCCTTCTAATTGACATTATTTCAGATTGAGGACCACAATTTGTATCAAACTTTTGGAGAAGACTATTTTGACTTTTAAAGGTCAAGATCAACTTCTCATCCGCTTATCATCCTCAAATTGATAGTCAAACAGAACGAGTAAATCAGATCTTAGAACAATATCTTTGTTGTTGTATAAATTACCAACAAGATAATTGGATAGACTTTCTACTATCGGTTGAGGTTACATACAATAACTTTGAACATTCTTCAACAAAGCAAACTCCATTCTTTTCAAACTATGGATACCACCTTAGAGTAGATCCATTTCAAATTGAAGATGTAGGAAGCGCTGCTGTAGAAAGTCAAGCTACCTATTTAAAAACCATCCATGAAGAATTGAAATTCCAATTACAAATAGTCCAAGATCGATATAAAGACTATGCAAACATTTATTGCAAGAATCAACCAAATTTCAAAGTAGGAGATTGTATTTGGTTATTTCGACAAAATATACAAACAAATCGACCACCACAAAAATTAGACTATCAAAGACTTGGACCTTTTACAATTCTACACCAAATAAATCTTGTAAGTTTTTGTTTTGAACTACCAAGTAGCATGCACATTCATCCAATCTTTCATATCTCGCTTTTAGAAACCTATTATAAATCAAATATTGCTAGAAGAACTATTCCACCATCAACTCTAGTTGAAGTCAATCAAGAGATTGAATACCAAGTAGATGAAATATTAGATTCACGTATAAGACATGGACGATTGGAATATTTCATCCATTAGAAGGGCTATGGAGTTAGCAAAAGAACATGGGAACCCTCAGTTAACCTTAAGAATATATCTAAGAAGGTTTGCTAATTCCATCAACAATATCCTAAGAAATCTAGATTCAATGGTCATTGAAGATTTCGTGGATAATAACATCTCTTGGCTTCTAAATGATGCTTCTTATCAACAACGCTAAGACCTGCACTTGTATTTTCTTAGGATAGAATAGATTTTGCTAGAAGCTTGTTAGTTATCATGTCAAATTTTTGCGTTTCAAGGGAATTGCAGGAATGAGAATCAGAAGACTTTTGTGCCATACAAGCGGTTGGAAAATCATTGCAACTTTCACAATCTGCTAGGTTTAAAGAACATGGATAAGATAAAGAAGGACAATCCCAATGTCAAGTAAGGCCACGCTATCATATTGCAGTATGTTTATATAATAAAAGGTATATATAAGAGTAATTTATATTTAATACTTGATTATCTTAGTTCAATAGGAACTTAAGATACTTAAAAAAAGGATTATAGAAGCCTCTTAGATTATTTTCTTGTTTTAATAGCTAACAGATAAAAGTTAGTTGTTAAAGTTTTCTTCTAGGCTATACAAATTCTATTATTAATTTTGAAAAGCCATAAGTTAATTAAAATAGGATAGAAAAGAAAAATAATTATTATGGTTGATACTAAGATTAAGTTGAGAATAGGATTTAACTTAAAAATCTTTAGAATTAGTTGAATTGATACCTAAGGAAAGATCGGATATGAGACAGGGTCGAAATCAGACCTCTAGGGACAAAAACAACTGCTGAAGGCAAGGAAGGGGGACATTCAAAGATTGGCGATTAGGATTGGAGAGCTAGCTTGAAAGGGGTTCCAAGGGCGTTTAGCTTACAACCATAGGATTTTGGAGGACTTAGCAATCGCTATTCAAAGTCAGGGTTTGTATTGGTGATTTGGATTTTATATAAGACAATGATGGCTTGCATTGTTGAGTGATTTGTAAAATTTGTGAAGCATCTACAGTTCAAAATTTGATATTATTTGGATTGTTAGGTGTGCTAAGTGTATACAAAAATTTATATTAATCTAGCAATGCAATAGGAGATATTTGAGTTTTGATACAAAGGATTGTCGGAAGTTGGCAGTTTAGGGTTGGATAGAGCTTATGTGATAACTAAAGATCCACCAATTGGATCAATATAATTTTTGGTATGTTGATAGAAGACTTATAGGTTTAGCTATGCACCAAGTTTGAGGTGAAGTTAATGGTGAAATAAGGAGAAATCACCACTAGCGTTTTTGCATCAATCTTCAAGTTGGCAGCCGAGTGTCATCAGTGCGCTTTTTGGGCGTTTTCTTGCAATTTGTAAGTTGGATTGGATTAAATTTTTTTGAGCATATAAAAGGCTTATACCAGCATGTGTGTGCAAAGTTTCAGACTAAGTGGACGGTTAGATTAAAAATTATAGCTTGTCATAACTCACTGATTAGGATTAGGGCTTATAAACAAAAATAAAAATTGCTTAATTATAAAAGAAACGAGGTAATTGGGGTATATATATGGTTGATTTTATTAAGAGGAGCATTTTTAAACACTTTTGAATTGAAGCTCAAATTATATTCCTTATACATGGATGAAACCTATTAGGATTTTTTGAGTATTTGCAAATATAATTTTACCTTCTACAACCAAGTGCCTGGTGCATTCCCAAACGAGATAACACGTAATACAACAATGCTTGGAGTCTTTGGAAATATGGCCTCATTACAAAAATCTTGATTCAAATGTTCAAGCTTTGATAACACTCCTCACAATTAGAAGGATGACTCCAAGTTGATCAGAAATTATATTTGGAAGATATTTTGAAGGTCGCAACAAAGAGCAAATTCTTGGATGGGATGTTGGCCTAACAGAGGTTATATCTAGAGGTCATCAATACCATCTCAAGGGTCCTTTTGAATTGATAAACAACGAACAAAAGATGGAATATATTGCTTCTCTACTCCGACAAATTCTAGAATTTTTACGCATGTGATTTGATCATCAAAATGCTTCGGCTCCTCGTACAACTTGTCGCTAGAAAGGAAGGTGATATCACAGACATACTTTAAGCCACTACTAGAATTTTTTGTAGTCTTCTAGAACCTTCTATAGCTTTTTAGAATCTTCTAAAATCTTCTTTAGTCTTTGAAAATCTTGTAGAATCCTCTTCAACCTTTTAGGACCTCCCGTAGATTTTCTAGAGTCTTTCAAAATCTTCCTTAGACTTTTAGAATATTCTAAGATACTCTTAGAAGGTCTAATAGGATATAAGGCCTTATAGTATAAATAAGAGGCAAGATTGAGGAATAAGAAGCACTTCAATCTTGCCAACATAAGTCTTCGAGTAATCTAGAGTGCTGCCTTGTTCTTGATATTAATCCGATTTCTTATTTTTGATCTAGTTCTTGTTCTTGTCCATCCAATTCTTTGTTCTTGAAGTTATTCTAGTTTTAAACTCTTCCCCTTAATTCTTTGCTAACTTGCTATCTTACATTCCTAACATACACTAGAAAAAGGCCGCCTACAAGAAGATTTACAAAAATAAAGTAAAAGATTGCTTATTTGAATAACCAATCTTTTATTTCCTATGAAAAGATGGGATATAAGGGATAGAGAGGATGGTTAAATCCTTCAACTACTAGAGATGGATCCTCAATAAGAAATTTATAATGAGGAAAGTAATGAAACCTTTGAAGATGAGCTCTACCTCTCAATTATATTTTACCTAAGATAGCAATCCTTTTTCATTCCAAAAATCACCACAAATTGATTATTAATAAAAATTCAATGAAAATTATACCACGCTATACTTATTCTTTAAATATTTCTATTTCAAAAAAATTCAATTGAAAATAGTCAACAAGTACTAAAAAATACCTTTTCAAACAAAGAATACACAAAACTACTAAGGCAGTGAAATCCCTTTTAATCAAAAACTCACTAAAAATTAAATTTTATTCCAAATCAAATATATCATAGCTTCTTAAGAAGCTAACATCAAGATCCACAAGTTCACAAAATTTCAAAGTCAAATAACAAATACATAAAAACTGATTGATGAAAATTCGAGAACAAATTATTCTTAGGAGCAAACATTCAAGGCAATGAACCCTCTTTTAATCAACAATTCACCAAAAATTCAATTTTATATTCTTCTATGATTAATTGAAAATCTAATTAAATTTTTAATGATTGGATATACTTGTTAGTCTTTAATTATAAATTTTATATAATTCTATTAGAGTGATTAGGACTTGTTGTTGTTGTTTTTTTTTTATCTTCTACAATCATGTGCCCAATACATTCTCAAGCAAGACTTCACGATATATGACAATGCTTTTGACAATAAAACAATTCTATTAGAGTAGCTAGTCAAAACCTGTGGGTAGCATTGCAATCTTCCACCTTTATTCTATCACTCATTTGGCCAACAATTCTTCTTTGTGTAGCAATCTTTAATATTACATCTTCATCTAGATTGAGCATCTGATGATTTGTTCATTTGGGTCCAAATACCTTCTAGATTATCTCAACCAAGTTTAGTCAACAACAAAAGAAGGTAAAAAATAATATTAAAAAAATAAGAATAGAAATAAAAGATACCAATATGGAAGGGAGAAGATAACTAATTAGACTATCAAGAGGACTAACTCTACAAAAGTAGGAAATATAGTTAAAAAATCGGCTCAATAGAAATTATAACCGCATTCAATAAAAATTAAATAAATTATAAAAAGAAATAAATGAGAATCAAAGAGGCTTGACCAAACATAGAAGAAGAAAAGAACTATCAGTCAATCAAGAAGCCAAATGGGAAGAAAAAGTAAAAAAGAGAATAAGGTGGTTGGTAAGTGTTCATTTTAATTAGATTAATTCTTATTGACTAATTTAGTCAATAACTTTTCAATGACCTTATTAGTAGATTTGGCCTGTCTATTGCTTTAAAGATAATAGGTGGTTGATGTTAGATGCTACAATAAGAAATATTCCATCCGTTATTCAATCGCTTTATTTATGAAATGAATTCCATAATTACTTATAATTATGAGAGGGCATCCAAACCAAGTCAAAATATGCTTATATAAAAATCAAATAGTGACAGCCGCTATATTGGTTTTCAAGGCTTTAGTTTCAATCTAATTGGTGGTATAATTTATTAATATTAATATACATTGATTATTGGTATAATAAGTAGTTAGTTTGATTAAGCCAATAAAATCCAAGCTTTATTTCATAAAGGATTCAACGTGTAAAGATGTCACTAATATAGCTAGTTCAATTTAGTCCAAGTTATCTAATTGTTGGTAACAATCATATATCTTATAATACACTTGGATGTCTTTATGGAGTATCACCTACAAATAATTCATATCTAATATCTTTTGAGCCATAATATCTTATAAAAAATGGCTATTGGGTACATTCAAATGTATCACTTGAATAACTTGTTCAATTTTGATTAATTATAATATTTGACATTAAATCAAATCAATTCCTTATTGATGGAAGATGCCACCAATAAACATAAATAAAATGGCTTTTTAAGCAAAGGGCCTGTTATTTGTTCTTAATCATAATTGAAGATGCTTCACTTGATTGTAAGTAGGTTTAAATTTTTTTCAACCGTTCGGATCCAACATAGAAAAGAATAGCATTAGCAATAACATCAAGGATACTTATAAGGTATTTCGTATAAGTTATTTGGCTCAATGCGTCAACCATATTATGTGTTTGGTCTAGCTTATAGATAATTGTAAAGTCATATTTTATGAATAAAAAAAACCATCAAATGACTCGTTTTGAAATCTAAGATTTGTTAACTAGATAAGTGAGGACTATGTGATCAATGAAGAATATTATTTTATTCTTCAATAGATAATATCAATACTTTCAAAGAGTATATATCATTACTATAACCTTTAATTGTATGATAGTGTAATTTTATTTAATTATATTTAATAAATAAGATGTATTAAGAATCAATTGATTACTTTTTCTAATTGGATTTTGTGCTAGTATGGCTCCAATTGTTATATTTGATATATCCATATAGATATAAAACTCTAAAGTCCAATCAAGTGGAATCAAAATCAGGGCCTTCAAATATCTTTATTTGATAGTTTGCCAAGCTATCTTATAATGTTTGGTCTAAACAAACTCTTCTGACTTCCTGAGGAGTTTTGTAATTGAAGACATTATATTCATTATCAAAGCCACAAGAATACAAAATAAAAGATTTAAACTAGAAACAGATTTCAAGAAGAAATTAATAAGGATTTAAATTATTTAGATGAATATACAAACAATACTAAGAAAGGTAAACTAGAACTTTAAAAGATGTATTGTTGAGACTGAAGAATTCTTTAGCCTTGATTCCAATATATATTCTTATCTAAGAAGCTTCTTAAGCAGCTTCTACCAACTTGGAAGCTTTTCGAGCTCTTTCTACCAACTTAGAAGCTTCTTGAGCTCCTTCCACTAACTATGAAGCTTCTCGAGCTACTTCCATCAACTAGAAAGCTTCTTAATTGACTTCTATTAATTAAAAAAAATGTCTAAAATATTCTAAAAGATTTTGTGAACTTTCAAAGTATATGTCTCTAATACATGTATAATTTTGAATGAAGCATCGATTAAATTGAGCTATTCTATTAAAAACGTAGACATTGTATGGAATTTTGGATCAAGCCATCAATTGAATTGCTTCAATTTTTTTTAGGTCTAAAAACTTACTAGCCTTTGAAACCATATATCTTAGAATTATATCTGAATAAGCTAGGAATAATCATTTGTTAAAGTTGAAACTAATATTATATTCTTAATAATTCTTAAAATAAAAATATCTGTTAAAATTATTGTATACATAAAAATCATCAAAGAAGACTTGTATAAACTTCCGCACATAGGTTTGAAAAGCATTCATAATCACTCTTTGAGATGTTGTTTGAGCATTTGTCAATCTAAATGGTACAATTAGCTAAATATAAGCCCCCCATTTTAAAATGAAGGATATCTTATATCGGTCAGGTGGACACATTCCAATTAAATTATAGCAGCTCTAATCATATATGAATGAATACAAAAGATGACTGTAATAATAGAATTTATCAATAGAAGTTTATTTCTAATGGTAGGGATTCATTTGCAAGGAGGCGGATGATTGCTTTTTAGGATTCAATAGGTAATTTTGGCTATCGTTAACTTATGGATCTGCACATTCAAAACTAATAAGAAAATTTTGTCCTCATATCCAATCCAATAGTATTACTTATAATATGTTATAATTCAATTAATAGAATTCAAGACATCCCTAGCATTGCTTTGTCTTCACTTCTCTTTTTCAATTGATGCAATAATTTTCTTTTTAGAATGTCATTACATCTATTTGGCTACTCTTCAATTACTCTGCTTGTATTTGATTTGGCCAAATTCTCTCTAATTGGTAGAATATTTTGCTCTTTATGTGAACTATGATAATATCTTATGCAACTATAATAGCAATAAGTCTTATCCGATTATTATTTTTTGTGCAGCTTTATTTTAATATCTATTTTTTAATGATTCTTATAATTTATTAAATTAATTGCTTCTAGTCTTAATCTTTGATATTATATACATTGACACTCTCTCTATTGAGAAACTCAATCCCAACTCATACTTACCAATTGATTCAACTTTAATGCATTGCACCCATGCTTATTTTCCAATTGCTAATCTAATTAACATTGGCTGATTCATTCAGCTGCTCATAATCTATTTTTTAATTGTTATATTTTTAATCATTTGCTCTCTCTTCCTTCTAATTTCCATCAGACTGATCGGTCTATTTCAATTGCTACACCATAACTTTAGACTTTATACAATCACTCTTGATAAATCTCAAATTGCAATTACCACTCTTATAGGTTGCCAACATTTATACAATCTCCATTGATTCACTCTTACATTCTAACACATAATTTGAATTCTCACCAAGTTACTCCAATTGTTCTCTTATTTCATAAATTCTTCATCTCTAATATTAATTCATTCTCCGACTTTTCACTTTCAACCAATTATACTTGACCTTTGCCAATTTAATAGTCTCTCATCAATCGCTTTTATTCTGAGTACTAAAGATCTCACATGAAAGATACAATTTCCAATTATATTATATGATAAAAAAAAATGCATTAATCAATAGACTTTCATCCACCACAAACTTAATACCAATAGCAATTATTATTTATATAATTATTCATCACACCTTATCACAATCTTAGCATCATATTAATTCATAATAGATTCATTTAAAATAATAAAAAGTGCATGGTCTTTCCAGCTTTCACATGTAGGAGCTCATTCTTTCAAGGCAAATTGAATCACCAATTAGTTCTTGCCAGCCACAAAAGCTCAAGCAGCCATGGCAGTTTAACCATAGCAACTACCTACCTACCAATTGGTACCAACTAGCAAGCATCCCTTGCTATCCTATTGGCATGTTATCATACTAACCTTACTAACCTAAACTATTAATATCATATTATAAGTCACTAAATTCTATAACCGCTAGCTAATTATAAATAATTTATTCTAAAAATAAAAAATAAAACAAAATTCCATAGTTACTAAGTTTACAGTGACCTATTATCTCATCAAAGACATTATTCATAAAAGATAATAGAAATGGATCCTTCTATTATTGTGTTGTGGTTTGGCTATCATATGAAAATATTATACATATATATTTGATGTATAATTTATTACACAATTAAATAAGAATTATATTAATATATTTTTATTAATTACAAGATGTAATTAGATTGTTAGTTTAAAAAGAATCCGTTTAAAAGGGCTATTATTGAAGTTTATATAATTTTTTTTTAATTTTTTATATTGACTTTTGAAGTTAATTTTGTATTGATAATAGCTTTTATATATTTTAAATCACCTTTATTAGACATTCATGACCCTTGAGATCATATTCATTTCTTTTATTTGATATTTAGAATATATATTATATAAATTTTATTAAAAAAAGGATTAAAAAGAGATTTTTAGTATAAAAAGGAATAACTAGGCCATCCATATAGATGAATGGAGATGGATGATAGAAGTATCTATTCCTATTGGCCAAAAGTCATATCCAATGGGCTTCAAAGTGACTACGTGAGGGCTTATTAGTAATTAGGGTTTATTTTTTAATAAGGATTTTGAACATCAAAGGCAAAGATCAACAATTTTGGATTTTTGGCTATGGTTTTGGTGCAAAATTTGTATGATTTGGACTTTCTTTAAAGAAGATATAGGCACTCAAAATTAAGGTGTTAAAATTATACCTACTATCATTTTTTTGAACATAACTTGCATATCTAGAATGCAATAGAAGATTGGTAATCAAGATTAGAAAGAATATTTTCTTAGCTACACTTTTTGCATGTGGTTTGATAAAATCCAAGCTGGAATGAAGGAGATATTAGGAGTTGAAGTCAGTGCTTGTAATCAAAGGATAGTAAGTGACCTTATTTAACTAGTGATTATATTTTGAGCTATATCCTAGGTAATTTGATAAGTTTTTGGCTCAAATTTTTTAAAAAAGTATATATTCATATGACAAGATTATGCACAAAAATTTTATATTATTAAAATTTGGATTTGTGAGATATAAAAAAAATAGTGCTTAGGTATCTCTAAACTAAGATTTGAAGATATCAAACGATCAAAAGCAAATCTATAATTTATTTATTTTTGTAGTGAAGTTTAAAAGTATTATCTAAACTTTGAAGAAAACTTTATAGAAACTAAATAGCTAGATCAAGAGTTATTAAACTCTTAAGTTTGAAGAGAAATAAATCTTTACAAGTGAGTAAGGTATTGAAGGATTTTGTTGCAATTTGAGTCTTTTATACAAGCTAAAGGGATTTTTTTAAGGAGCTAAGACTTTATAGAGGTAGAAAAATGAATATAAGGAGTTATAATAAAACTTTGATATGAAGATAGAATTTTAGATGGAGATTATAGATTTTTCTTGAAAGCTATTAGCAATCTAACTTATCATTAATTGGTTAATTGTGAATTTATAAAAAAAAAAAAAAAAAAAGATGTTAAGGATTTTCTATATACCATAGGAAGATTTTATATATAAACCTATTTGAATACAAGAGGGATTTTACTAGTATAATTTTTCTTTTATAATATCTTTGTATTATTTATCTTTTTTATTAAGGACAAAGCACTGAATATAATCTTGTCAATAAGTTGCAGATAAATGTTCTATAGCCAGGCACCCAATATATTCTTAGATAGAAGATCATACCACACAACATTGTGTTGCTTGATTTAACTTCCGATAATCAATACATAATTGAAATTGTTTATTTTTCTTTAGAACAACCACAATGTTTTTTTAACTGGTGAAATGAATCCGATCTTTAATAATTGATTGATATCTTCTTTCACGACCTTAGTATATTTTGAATTCATCTAATATTGAGTTTGGTAAGTAGACCTATTATTTGGATCCAGTTCAATCTTGTGTTTGGCTTGTACAATTAAAATTTGCTTGAGATTGTTATAGGACCAAGCAAAGATATCACAATATTCTTGCAAATCTTATTTGGTTGCTTGTACTAAGTGAAGTTCTAGTTTGGAATTAATCCATAAGTATTTTGATTTGGTTGAGGTATCAAGATTGAATTCCATATTGATTCTTCTTTCAATTCTATCCATGTTGTAATATTCTATCTAAAGATTTAGATTTAGATGGATATATCATCTATTTGAATGTGACCTTTGGCCCAATTATAAAAATTGGTAGAATTTGAATAATTGAATTTGGTTGTAGAAGTATAGGCATCATTCAAAGATAAGATGACTATTCTAATCAAAATCAATATTTCTTTTACTATTAATAGATTATTTTTTTATTAATCAATTAATCCTTTTATAAAATTATAATAGATTAGGATCTTTATCAACTTTGGTCGAGATCCATTTTAGTAATTAATTTAGATTGTCCAAATAGTCTTATTTTCACAAATAGTAACCTATTGATTTTTTCAATTATAGATGATTTTAGTAGCAACTAGCCATAGTTGGTCCAAAAGTAGATTATAAGTATTATTAATTTTTTCATTTCAAATTACTATTAAAATAATAAAATAAGAAATATCATGTATCTCAATATGTACCTCAAGCATGAATCCTATTGGGTTGATTAAGGTATGGTTTGCCATATGTAATTGATAAGGAGTAGGACTTAGTGTTGATAGGCTCAAATTCACTTATTCATCTTTTATAATGATATTCATACTTGATCTCCCATTGAGTATGATATCTTCAAGTATTCCACTCTCAATCCAAATAAATAAAATCAAAAGGTTCTAATCTACTATGATAGCTTCAATGTCAACATTGTCTTGTTCTAACACTTGAAGTGTAGAATTAACTTGCAATAGAAGGATATAATTTGGTTGAAGAGACTCTTGTATAGATGAAGTTTGGACAATAAAAAATTTGATGATTTTGGATACCACACTGTTGTATTACATGAAGTCTTGCTTAAAAATACAATAGATATTTGACTATAAAAGATAAAAAAAAAATTGCAATAGCAAGTCCTAACACTTCTAATAAAATTATATTTAAATTATAATTAAAGATTAACAAGTATATTCAATCATTAAAAAAATCCAATTAAATTTTTAATTAATTATAAAATAATACAAAGAAATCCTAAAGAACTTTTAAAGAAATAATAAAGAAATAATAAAGAATTTCTATATAAATATTAATATAAAAATCTTTAAAAAATATGTAAATAAAAATTCTTTTAAAATATTAAAAATAAAATTATAATCAAATTCTAGTCAAATCTTAAATAAATCCTAATCAAATTTTAAATAAATCCTAATCAAATCCTAGTCAAATTCTAAAACCTAAATAAACTTTAATGAAATCCTAACTAAATCCTAAATCCTAATTAAATCCTAATGAAACTTTAATCAAATCATAAATCATAAATAAATCCTAATAAAATCTTTGTCAAATTCTAAATGAATCTTAATAAATCCTAACCAAATCCTACTAAAATCCTACCAAATCTTATAGCAAATTGAATCTTTAATAGCCAATGATTAAATTGTTGATTTTGATTCAAAATTTGCATACCTTTCAATGACTAAATTGGCAACAAGCACAAAAAATTTCAAAAAGACTCAACTTATCTTATAGAAGATAAATCCAAAATTTTGCTCAAGTATAGGCTAGCCTCCTTCTCCAACCTTGATGCCAATCTTCTAGCATTGATATCTCCTTTTTGTACCATTTAATTGCTTCCAAAACTTTTAAATATGTACAAAATCAAGTGTACCATCCATATATATAAATTTCATTTTAATCCACTTAATAGATTGCTAGATATCTTAGGAACTCTCATTGACCCTCAAAACCTAATTTCTAAGACCTTGATCTGTTTAGATTTTAATAATGTTTAATCTAATAATAATAATATTATTATATATATATATATATATATATATATATATAATTTTTTAATATAAATATATATACTTTTAAAAATTTTGAGCCAAAATTATATCAAATTGTTTAAAATATAGTTCAAAATTCAACCACTAATTAAATAAGGTCACTTACTAGTCTTAGATTGTAAGTACTAACTTCAATTTCCAATATCTCTTTTATTTCAACTTAGAATTTATCAAGTCATATATGTAAAGCATAGCCAAAAAAATATTTTTTAAAACTTCAATTGCCAATCCTTTATTTTTTTTGGTATGCATGATTTATACTCTAAAGAATAATAATAGATACAAATTTGACACCTTAACTTTAAGCACCTATATCTTCTTTATAAAAATTTCAAATCATGCAATTTTTATACCAAAATCATAGCCAAAAATCTAAACTTGTTGATTCTAGCCTTTGATGTTTGAATGCCCACAAAAGTAAAATCATAATCTCTAATAAGGCCTCAAGTAGCCTCCTTGAAGTCCATTGGATATGACTTTTGGCCAATAGAAATAGAGACTTCTATCATCTATCTCCATTCATCCACATAGATGGTCCAATTACTCCTTTTTGTACTAAAAATTATAATATTTAAATCTTTTTTCTAATAAGATTTAGATAATATATATTTTAAATATCAAATAAAAAAATAAAATAAAAATTTAAGGGTCACCAATGTCTAACAAAGGTGACTCAAAATGTATAAAGTTATTATCAATGTAAAATCAACTTTAAAAGTCACTATAAAAAAATAGTTGTATAAATTTCAATAATAGATTTTTTAAATAAACTCTTTTTAAAATAATAATTCAACTATATTCTTTATATCTTCATATTTAATTATTATTTTATATTTATTAATTATAATTTTTTATATCTTCATATTTAATTTTTTATATCTTCATATTCAATTATAAAATTATAATTATAATTTTTTATATCTTCATATTTTTTCTCCAATTGACAAATTTAAAATATAAGAAGTTTTTTTTAGATATGTTGTCTTGCTAAGATCAAACATTCTAAGTGTATATTTATTCTTCAATTGGTATAATAGATTTTTGTTCTTGTATCAATTTTGCTATAATATATCTAATTATTGAACTATGAGTAGTATGATCAGCCTATAGAGCAAATGGTAATAACCTTGACCATTCTTTTATTCTTTTTTTATATCTTTAAACAATTGCTTTAACTATTAGAGGATGACCTTGTTTATTTTTGGCATTATCTTCAAGATTATATACTATTGTGAGTGTAAGCTTGATTCCACATCTCTCGAAAAAATTCTCTTCCTTCATGTGCATCTAATTATTTATAATTAGCAGTAATCTTTTTAATACATCCTTATCTATAAACTACATCTTCTAATAAAAATCTATAAATTTTTTTAGTGGCTTTTGTTTGTAGACCTCTTCCTTCTACTTGGTTAGATAAATCTTGTATTAAAACTAAATATTATATTTGCCACAAATCCATAAATATAATAACTAAATCCACTATTCATTTATAATATATTTCAAAAAAATATGTAGGATGCAATCCATCTTTGTGTCAAATCTTCAAATATATTTGATAAGTTTGACTCAATTTTATAAATTTTATCACATCTCTATATATATTATGCTACCAATATATTTATTTAAGCTTATTAAAGATAGTATAAATATTTCTATAATTGGCTTATAAATTATCATAGAATTCTTAGATCAATTGCTCCATCATTTTTTTCTTGTAAATTATTCTTTGTGATATACTACTATCTCTTTTACATTGCTTTCACAAGTATTCATGTTGTAATAGGTAGTTGTAGGCTATTGTTTAATCTCCTTGAAATGAATATCATTTTATCTTAATTGCTTTAATAACATGTTCAAATAGTATCCAATATCTATCTATTCTTCTTCATATAGTTCTTCTATAAATGATTTTGGATATTCATTCTCTCCTTATTGTATCCTAGAATAGAAGGTAGTATCAACATCTTCAATATCATCAATAAAATCTTCTTCTTGTTCACATCTAATTGGAGATAGTATATTTGTTATCAGATTATTTTTGCCTATTATATATTTAAATTCAAGATTTAGCAACTTAATATATACAATCTATCTTAGCATGATAATATTAGAGATATTATAATTAATAATTAATTCTAATAATAGCAAATAATTTGTCTCCATTATCATTGATGCTTCTATTAAATAATGTCTTTGAATTTTCATAGTTGTTATTACTCCCTATAATTTCTATTTCACTTGTGGATAGTTTCTTTGTCTTTTATTTAATATTTTAGCTCCAAATTATATAGCAAATCAATTTCCTCCTTCATCACCTTATTCCAATATCCAATCAATAGCTATTGGATTAATCTTAATTATAAATATTACTAGTTTTTTATCCTCATAACTTATGCTACATAATATATGTGGAGAAGATAATAATTTCTTTAGCTTTTATATTATTTTTGTATGTATCTTCTCTCATTTAAACCTCTTTTATTTTCATAGCAGACTATATAGAGAAGCTGTTACATGTGTATAATCTAGAATCTATACATAATATAATATACAAGCTCCTAAAAATCTCCGCACTTCTGTTTGTAAGTTACAAACTTCCTTTATTTTTTGTATGGCATCCACTTTATTAGGATTTGGTTTGCAACCAAACCATCTATACAAATATCCTATAATAACAACCTCTTGAACTCCAAAGGTCCATTTAATTCTTGATAACGTTAAGTGAACTTCTTTAAGCCATGATAAAATCTTGTTACAATCTAAAATATGACTAGATATAAATTTATAACACATCCTCTAATCTATTATTTTTTTTCTTCTATATATTCTTTTATTAGAATATTATCTAAAAAAAATATAGTTTTTTTTAGAATAAAATCATGGAGCATCTTGTTCATTCCATTCATCATGTGAGCAATTGAATTTGTTGCTCTTTATAATAACATACATATTTTTACCAATCCTAAATGTGTCCTCATAGTAGTGATGTTCTTGCTTACTCCAGCAAGTTAAAATTGATCATATCTAGAATAAAGATCTCTAACAAAGTAAATGGCTCTATCAACAAATGCCTTAGTAAATTTTCCAATAATTGATCCCATTCATATATTTCTAATAGTCACTTTGATTCATTAATTGCATATCTTAAATAAATCATAGAGTCCCATTTTTCTTTTGTATTATAAATAAATGGCTAAAATATAGTGTAAATAATAGTTCTAAGATTTTTATTTACATCTTTTTATTAAAAGTTTTATAAACTTAGATAAATATACTTTAGATACCAAAATTGGCCTTATATTCTAAAGAAAATCTAGAGCTATAAATATAATCATTGGTGCCACAATACTTAGATCTACACATCTAATTTTTGAAGGTTCAAAAGCAAAAGATTTTTTATGCTTCTTTAATATATTTTTAAGTTTTATTTTTTCAAAAAGTAGAAGAAAATCCATAGATCCTACTTTCAACTCCTTGAATGTAGTTTCAATAAACTTGTAGCCAAATTTATTAGGATTTTATAAGCATTTTTTTTTTTTTTTTTTTTTAAAGCTTATAAAACTTGGCAATATTGTATTGTAATTGCTTATAGTATGTAAAATCTACTAAAAATGCATAATATGTTTATAGATTTAGATATGTATTAGAATGGGTAGTAAAGTAAATTAAAGGGAATTGGTGTAAGAAAATTTATTTTAGATTTTTACTTAATTTGGTTATAGCTTTTAAATTATATAAAACCTAAATATTTAGTATAAAGTCTTGAGAGGCAATTGGAGTCCAAAGAAGAAGAATTAAACTATTAAGAGGCCTATTTGGAAGGATGAAGATAAAGTGAGGATGAATGAAGACAAGTGGTGAAGTTCTTCATTCCTATTGGTCAATGGTCATGCCTAATAGGCTTTGAGGAGGCTGCCTGCAACAAGAATAAGGGTTTTGGCAACTTCAAAGAGGCCATTTGAAAATCAAAGACTAGGGTTAGAAAGCTTGTTTTTTGGGCTACAATTTTGGTGTAAAAATTGAAAGATTTAGAATTTTTATGAGGGAGAAGTAGGCGCTTGAAGTTAAGGTGTACAAATAGTATCTACTGTCACTCTTTTGAGGATTTGAGGAGTTATATGAAAGCTTTTGGAGATCGGGAGGTGCGATTAGAAAGGAGGTTTTAAGATCTACATCTAATAAGGAAGAATTACTACATTTGGAGTTTTGAAGAAGGAGTTATTGGGAATCAAAGACAGTAGATCGAATTCCAAGGTAGTAAGTAGGGCGTTTTGTTGATAGTTATGGATTATGCTATATCTTAAGTTTTTGGATGATTTTTTGTCTAAATCTTTTTAAAAAGATGAATTTTTGTGCTAAAAAGCTATAAATCAAATTTTTATAGTATTTTAACATTTAATTTGTGAGATATGAAGAATTTAGTACACAAGTGTTTGTAAACAAGCGTTAGAAGCTACTGCTAGGGTTTTTGTGATATCTAAAGATCGGTTATAAATTGATGGTTAAAATTTGAGGTGGTAGTTTTTAAGATTATATCAGTACTTTTGTAAATTTTGAGTAGATTTAGATGGTCGGATTAAGAATTATAGATTATTGAAGTTTAGAAAGAATTCTCCTTTCTACGAGTGAATGAGGGTTTAGAGTTTCTTGTTATATATTGAGTGTTTTATGAAACAAAACTTGTATATAGGGTGCAATAGCCCTATAGGAAAGATTTTCATATAAATTTGAGGTTTTGTTATTTTAAATCTTGATTGAGTAATTAGTAGCAGCTAGAAGCCTAGTGCTTTCTTGAGGCAAATTCACTCTACCACGAGAGTGGTTTAAATTATTTGGTAATAGTGTAACTATAGATTTTATTTTACTTTCTATAATTTTTTATCTAGTTTTAATTTTGATTTTATAATTCAAAAATGCTTGTATGACTAAATAAAATTATCTTAAATGTACTTGCACCACTTGATCTTCATCTGCTTATTCAACCATTAAAAATTTATCCAAAAAATCTTCTAAATTAGTTTCCATATATATACCTACTATCTTGTTATTTTCATCAAGCACATCAATTCTTTTTAGGTCTTTTTTAATTTTTTATACAACCTTCTTTTTTTTGTTTTCATATATCATTAAATTATATACAAATAATAAATCCACTCTTAAAAAATTTTATAATTTTTATAAAAAAAGTCTTTTCTTTTTTTTTGTGAAAATATCTTCTCTAGTATACTACTACATCCTTATTTTATAGTGGCACCTTACAAAAATCCTTAAACTCTTCACTGATTCTTGGTAATAAGTCACTCCTTAAATAGTCCCTATTGCATTCATGGTTAGCAAGTACAGTTAAAAATTGCACTACTCTTTTGCCATCTTAGCTTTTGATAGGAGCATATGCTTATCCATCATTTAATATCTTGGTTTCCATCCTTATAACAGTGATATACGAGTGTCCAAAAATTACTAGATATGAAATATTCTCTTGAACAAAGAAGTTTTATTTTATAGATACATCTCTAATTTTTACCTTTATATTTGGATAAATACCATAAAGATCTTCTTGTATATTATTTGTTGCACAAATCATCTAATCATGTTCAATGTCAATAGGCCACCTTTTATATATATAAATGTCTTTGGACATAATATTAATTTCAGATTTATGGTCAATAAGAGCAATTATTGGTCTTCTATCTTCACCGAGGTCTCTATGGTGGCTCTAGTCCAATGCCTCTTAGAATAAAAATTTAGATCCTTATCATCAATCTTATTTTCATTTAAAAAAAATTGACCTTTTTGATTGATGCAACTTTCAACCAATTTCAACTCGTTTTTTTCTTTTGTTTGTGTTGTATCCAATATATTAGATACTAAAGACTTTCCTATCAATTGCCTTTTTCGCTTAATGTTGTCAATAATAACATCATAAAATTCTTTCTTTATAATATTCAATATTTTTTATAACATAAATTCAATTTTGGCATTTAATACCCTATCTTCTAGTACTTCTTTCAAATCTATAGTTGTCTCAATTTCTAATTGTAGCTTGTAGACAACAAACTTATCTTTTTTTTTTTTTTATCAACTTCTATTTTTTCTTTCTATTTCTCTTTTGATAGTAGTATATTTCCAAGATATGATTTTGATGGTCCAAACCTAGATGGTCTACTACCCTGTGATATAAGTATCTCCTTATTTTGTGTTATTTTTTCATCTCTTTGAGATTTTTTATTATTATTTGGCTCTTTAAGATTTTCTTCTATTATATTTCTATGTCTTTTTACATCCAATAAAGCTTTATTTTAGGATTTTATAATATAAGCATGTACAAACATGGTATCAATAGGATCATCCCATCCTATAGTATTTTTTATTATTGTGGCTGTATTGAGCAATTCTTCTCTTGTAATTTTTTTTTATCCATATTAAATATAGCATTGCTCCACAAATCCCTTGTATCTACACGCTTATTAAAAATATCATCTTTCTCTTTTATTACCTCAATATCATAAGTGGTAGCTTTTTCTAATATTATAGCTTGTTAAAACAAACGATCCTTTAAAACCTTTATCATCCCTCTTTTTTTCAAAATTGATTTTGAAAAGGTTACATGTATCTCATAAAGCAATCTTCCTATCATTCCATAAAATTATTCTTTATTATAGAGTATCAACAAAATCTCTACACTCTTTGCAAAGATGCTCAATACTATTGTACCAATACATCTATGTATATGTTCTAGCTTTGACATATGTTTATCCTCAAATATATATATATATATTTTTTAAAACTTTGTCACTTTAATTTATAAGTCTTTTGTTCCTTTTACCAACTTTTCTATTGTATCTTTTTGTGGTATAACTATAAGCATAGGAATTGGAATAGTAGATATTGGTATAGTAGGCTCTAGTAGTTGCCTTTGAGATATTGTAGCAAGCAAAGGCCTAGCTTCTTACCTAACGACCACCTTATTTCTTTGATATTCTCTTTTAGCAAGTATACTCACTGCCTCAAAGATCTTTCAATCATTAATAAGTCCATTGTCTATTGTATTATCCTTCAACAATAATTCCAATTTTTTTTGTAATTTATTGTTGGCTGATTGAACAAACAATTCCACCTTATTATTTTCAAGAATGAGCTTTTTTATCCTAGACAATTTAAGAAATTATCTTTTAAACTCTTGAAACAACTTTGTAACAACAAACTCTTTGTTGGACCTATTTATCCATTCTATAAATGATTTTTTAATCATTCTATCTATATCATTCAAAAAATACTCCTCATTTAATTGAAGAATAAAATCCTCCTATTTAATTCCATAAGCTTCATAAATTTTTTAATATGCTCTTATAACTTTGATACAACTAAAATTTTAAATATAAGGATCATTTTTTTTTTTTTAATACCTTCTTAAATTCCATCTCTTATGATAATATTTCAAATACTTTTAATTTTTCTACCATCAAATTAATCCAATAATCCAACCACAAATTGCAAAGATTTAGTATTCATTACTTTTTTGCATTCCATTTCTTGTTATTGTTACATAAAAAATACAAATGCTTCAAACATTTAAGTTGGAGGAGAATTAAGCTGCAATAATAGTACACTACTACAACTTCTACTACCACTTTTTTCTTCTCCTGCCATAATAAGTAATTTAAAATTCTCCACCTTAGTTATTTTATGTCAAATTCATTAACTATTATATGGAAATTTTTAATCTAAAATTACATTAGATATCTAGTTGTATAAAATTTAATATAACTTATTGGTAAGATTTTAATATGTGATTTATTCTTAATAAGAAAGATGAATATATATATATATATATATATATATATATATATATATATATATATATTTTTAAAAATCTTTCATATTTTAATAGGTTTGTATATAAAGTTTTTTTTTGGCATTTAAAAATCTTCAACATCCTTTTCTTATATAAAATCATAACTAACCAATTGATAGTAACTTAAATTCTCAATAACTTTTAAGCAAATCCATAATCTCCTTTCAAAACCTCATTTATATATTAAAATTTTATTATAGATCTATGTATCTATTTTTTCATCTTTCTAAAGTCTTAACTTTTCAAAAAAATCCTTTTAATTTATACAAAATGCTCAAATTATAACAAAATCCTTCAATACTTCATTCATCTATAAAAAATTGATTTCTTCTTGAACTTTAGAATCTAATAACTCTTAACCTAGCTATTTAGTTTTATCAAATTTTTCCAAAGTGTAGCTCATATCTTTAAATTTAATTACTAAAAAAATTTAATTCTTGATTTATTTTGGATTGTTTGATATTTCAAAAATCCTAGCAAGTGCTTAAAATCCTAGTTTATAGATGTTTAAGTACTATTTTCTTTGTATTTCAAAAATCCAAAATTTTAATACCACAAAATTTTTGTATACAGTTTTTTAATATAAATATATATACTTTTGAAAATTTTGAGCCAAAATCTTATCAAATTGTTTAAGATATAGCTCAAAATTCAACCACTAATTAAACAAGGTCACTTACTATCCTTAGATTGCAAGTACTAACTTCAACTTCCAATATCTCTTTTATCTCAATTTAGAATTCATCAAGTCATACATATAAAGCATAGCCAAAAAAGTGTTTTCTTAAACTTTACTTGCCAATTTTTTATTTTTTTTGGTATGTATGAATTATACTCCAAAGAATAACAATAGATACAAATTTGACATCTTAACTTTAAGTGCTTATATCTTATTCAAAAAAATTTCAAATCGCTCAATTTTTATACCAAAATCATAGCCAAAAATCTAAATTTGTTGATCCTAGTCTTTGATGTTTGAATGCCTACAAAAGTGAAATTATAATCTCTAATAAGGCCTCAAGTAGCCTCCTTGAAGTCTATTGGATATGACTTTTGGCCAATAGAAATAGAGACTTTTATCATCTATCTCCAATCATCTACATGGATGGTCCAATTATTCTTTTTTATACTACAAATTCTTTTTAAATCTTTTTTCTAATAAGATTTAAATAATATGTATTTTAAATATAAAATGAAAAAAATAAATTTTTTTGTTTCAAGGATCACCAATGTCTAATAAAGATGATTCAAAATATATAAAATTATTATCAATATAAAATGAACTTCAAAAATTACTAAAAAAAATTATATAAACCTCAATAATAGCTTTTTTAAATAAACTCCTTCTAAAATAATAATTCAATCATATTTTATAACTAATAAAAATCTATTAATATGACTCTCACTTAGTTGTATAATAAATTATATATTAAATATATATATATATATATATATATATATATATATATATAATATGTTTATATGGTAAATAAACCACAATATGATATATATTTGAATACTTTATAGTAGAGATGGCATACAAGGCCATATCTAACTTCAATAGAAATTCTATTTAACATTTTAGAGATACATATAAATATATCCTTTGGCAATTGAACATACTATTATTGAGACCGGATATTAGGAGGTAAAGCGTTGAAGGTACCTATTTTGTCGATAGGACCATCAATGCTCTTATCAAAAAACAAATACACCACATCCCTACCTCCCACCTACTTATGACCTAGATTCAGATCAATAGATTGTTGGTAAATGAAAGCCATTTTTTATCAAATGTATGAGGAGAATTTGGACCTTGATGCTTACATGATCACATTTGAGCATGTATTGTAGATAAATAGAGAAATAAAGACAAAAGAGATCATCAATCTCTTTGAAACTACCTTAAAATAAGGACCCCAAAAGTGACATGATAAGTTTATTCACACAATTTCGCATTGTACTTAGCTTAAATTAATGGTAGTCTTTTGAATTATTATTCTTCTTATGATTATGCAACAGATCTTTGATGATTTAGTTGAATACTTTAATTATATTAATAAGCATTTTCAAAGGCTTACAACTCCTACAATACTCTCATCTAATATTAAGTATGAGGCAATGCTTACTATAGGACCAAACAAAGGATCAAAGTATCCAAACAAAACAAAAGACAATACTCTTTTTTATAATTGTTATAAGAAAGTAATTGTAGTTGACAAAGAAGATACTGTGCAACAACCAAAATATTGTTAGACAATAAACCACAACTACATATTATATAAGAAACAATGCAAATATTTTGTAAAGTCAAAGTCATCATTTTGTGGTGTTCACATGAACCATTGTTTTGATGGTATAAATGCAGTTTCAAAAATATTTTCTATCTTAAATGATAGAGATGAATTTTAAAAAAAGTTTCATAAAACTCAACCATATCTTGATAGACTAAAAGAAGAGAGAATAAAGATACTTATATTTGCCAATTATATAGTAGTACTATCAACTCATCTAGACATATTTGAGCATGGTAAGAAAAATCTAGCTAGATAGATGAGACAAGAGGTTGCAAAGTTAAAAGTGGCTATAAAATTAGAAAAAAATAAAATAAAAATAGAAGCTCTGTTTGATCAACTTTCTATTGAAAAATAGATAAATAAAAGCTAAAGAATTAAGAATGAATTCTTGAATATATCAAAAGTGGAATATACAATATAAGATGGTCAACAAAAAGATGTATTCTATACTACCAAATAATTATATTGAAAAAGTGTGGAATATTATATGAGCTATGATATCACAAGAAGAATACGATTCATTAAAAAAGTATTAAGTTAAGTGTCCTCATATTTATAAATAAAAGACTATAGTATGCATTGGTTGCTATTGTGAAAAAAGAAAAGACTATAGAGTCACAATTAATTATAAAAAAAATGATTAACCTTTTAAATTATCAATCTTTTGAATTATTAGCCTTCTAAATTGAAAAAAAAAAAAACAAATGAATAGATTTATGTAATCATTAAACAGATCAAATAAAGGCTGAAAGAGAAGGTAGAAGAATTTTATGAATAATTCAAGAATTTGATAGACAATCTATTGAGTTAGTCTAAAATCAAATTTGTCATGACAAGCTTCCAAATAAGATTTATAAACTCATATTAATATATATTGAATTCATATGAATTTGGATCTATAACCAACTTATTTAATATTATGGTCAATATAATGGAGCAAATCGGCTCTATTCAAATAGTTTGAGCCAGCTATTTCAAAAACACCAACAAGATCTTTACACTTTCTATGGTTGCAACAACCACAATTCATTAGATTGTTATTTCAATTTAGAGAATCGTAAGAGCCAACTCTATAAACAAATCAATGCCAAAAAGATTATTAAAGTATATAAAGTTTAAACTTATAATAATCAAAATTAGTCAACTAGAATTAGTCAGCAATTGGCCAATGAGGTCTGAGATTATCATACCATCATAATGAAATGGGATAGATTTATTTTTTGTATAAGGAACATGGACATTCTATGCAAAACTATAAATATCAAAAATCATTCCAACAACTTTGTATACATGATTTTGAAAAGAAGCTCCAAACTAATATAAAAATAGGCTTGGTCATGATCACAAAGATTAAAGTATTAAGTCATGAAAAAATTAATATGGTAGTAATTATTATCCAAAGTCAAAGATCAAATCCCTATAAAAACATAATCCTATCTGAATAAGAATCTCAAAGATCAAAAAATTAAAAAAATTGAGAATTAAAGGAGCGCCATTGTAATTCCATATTTTTTGAATTACAAAAAATTCAACAAGAAAAAGAGGAAGAAAAGAAAATGAACAAATTGTCCAAATGAAACAATAAAAAAGAAATTCCTACAACGTAGATAAAAATTCCATATTTTTGTAAATAATTGTTAAAGACAGAAGAATACAAAATAAGAATCTTGAATTATAATAAGATTTTTAAAAGAATAGCAACAAGAATTTGAATTAAACAGATGAGTATATGAAGAACATCAAGAAATGTGAGTTAGAACTCCAAGAGATATATTGTCGAGATTGAAGAACTCTTTAGCTTTGACTCTTATATATACTCCTATCTAAAATGCTTTCTCAGTGGCTACCATCAAACTAAGAAGCTTTTCAAGCAGCTTCTATCAACTGAGAAGCTTCTTGAGCTCCTTCTAATAACTAGGAAGTTTTTTAAGCTCCTTCCACTAATTTGGAAACTTTTCAACTGACTTTCACCAACTAAGAAGCTTCTCAACGGAATTTCACTAATTCAAGAAGCTTCTAGAATATTCTAGAAGGTTTTGTGAACCTCTAAAATGTATGCCCGTAACATCACCTCCTTCTTTAGTGATAAGTTCCTAAAAGAGCTTAGTTTTATTATATATATAAGAAATCAAGAATACGTTGTAATAGTGAAGGTATATATTTTGTTCTTTGTTCTTAGCCAATAGGTTCTATTGGTCCTCAAAAAAAATATCTATGGCCTTAAGCTAGTATCCTTATTGTTGAAATATCCCATCTTAGGATCTGACCTTTATTATGGCCTTCAAAACATCTTCCAAACAAGACCTTAGGACTAAAAGGCTTCACCTTTCTAAATTCAAGCAATATCACTAAAGCTCAAGCATCAGAATCGAGACTTGCATGGTTGGATCTTACTCCTAATGGTTCCAAGCAAGGTTGTATTTGGCGCTGTCGTATTATAAATTAAAATATAGTGTAAAAAACATAAAAGAATGTACTAAAATAAAAAGATTAAGATTAGAAGAAAGGTTGATAGAAAATTAGTAGTAAGAAGATACAATGAAAATTTACCTTGAAAAGTGAAATTTCTTCAAATTAGTCCAAAAGAAAAGGTTGAAGAAGTAGAAAAGACATGGGCTAAGGGGTCTTTTTGACCAAGAGGATAAGGAAAACCAGGAGGGAGATGACAAGGAAGGGTTGTGAGAGAGAAGGGAGAGAGTTTTTTTAGAAGGCATAGGATTTTTTTGATAGGTAGTATATGTTTTTGTGTGTAGCAAAAGCTTGGAGAGGATTTTAAGTGTATTTTTTTTTTGATTTGTAGTAGACAAGATAAAAAATATATAGAAATAATTTTTATGTCTTTTGATTAAATATCAAGGGAGATATGAGTCGTCAAAGTTGCACGTGTTTAAGACTAGGGCAGTGAGGGTTACTAAATTTTGGGCCTCGGCTCTTGGGAACCACTTATATTTTAAAGGCAAAATTTGTTGGTTTTTTGTTCCTTATAGAGTTTACTACTTTGTATCAAAATCTTAAGCCAATATGATCTCTGAGCAAAGAGTTATGAGTGAAATTGTAACCGGGTGTGGGTGAGAAGAGAAAGAAAGTGAAGGCAGAATTGGGGTTTGTATGGGTAGTGTGTATGTGTGGGTTTTTTGGGTATGAATGGAGTTAGGAGACGAATTTGAGTGTAAAATTTGATAGACGTGATCTAAGCAAGTTAAGGAAGAGATGAGAGTAAGTTTGATACTCATTTGTCTTATAAATAAAATGTTATGCTCTTTCAAAGTGAGAGGGGTCTATCTCCAAGTCAGTGAAGTTTGGGGGAGCATATCTTTGTGATAAGAGTAGCATTTTGAGTAAAATTTATTGGGGTTTGTAGATATATGAGTCTATTAAGTTGTATAAAATATTGATTGCTATTGGAATTATTTTTAAAGAATTATGAGGAAATTTGTTGTCGGATCTAGAGTTGTTAGAAGATAGAATTAAAGGAGAAGGGTAGAGTCTATAACTCTAGTTCAAAGAGGAATTTTGGAGCAAAAATTGGAGGATGTTTACAACATAAAGCAAGCAACAAGCCTATCAAATTTCAGTACTTGGGTTTTTATTAATGAGGAGAAATGAAGGTGTGAAGCAAAGGGGGTCTAGAATCAAAGGCAGCATAGAGGGATTTCTTTGATAACATGGTTCTCTCTAACTACATGAGCTATAATCAAAAGGATTATGGAGTTTGCTTCCTTGCTTTCTTAAGTACTTTGTATCCAAATTTTGCTTCAATTGATGTGATATCCTAAGATTTATGGGCAAATTTGAGGGCGGGTTTTGTAAAGGTAGAATATGTTAGGATTAATAAAAAGTATGTTTTTATGTAAATTCTTCAATTTTATGAACTTTATGAATCTCATCTTGCACTTAAGAAACTAGAGGCACAAAAGACCTAGTGTTTCTTAGGGCTAAGACTCTCACCACGACAACGCTGAAATATATTGTCCTCACTTTGCTCATGTGTAGGATGTGAAAACTGGAGTGGTTCATTCAAAGCTTGTATGGCAAATGAATCTCGTGAGTCTTCTTCTCTTAATGCTTGGAGGTTTGACATGATGACTAACTTATTTCTATCACTCTATTCTATCTTAGAACAGATGGCTACATCCTAATGAAGGCTTTAGTTTAACTCTTACCCTCTTTATCAGTATTCTTTGAAATCAATCTTCACTAAGAAGTTATCATTGAATACGTTTGGATTTGTGAAAATAGAGTCAATGAAATTCCTATACCTTTTGAGGTGCATAGGCAAGATTTACGGCTGGTTCCTATGAGCACTCATTAATGTCATAGCCCCGCCAATGAATAAGATATTCTAATTTGTTCCACCTTCGCCGTGAATCAAATGCCTTTTCCACCTTGTATTCTTCATGGTCTTCAATTTTGATACTAGGCAGCGACTGTTGTATTCTTTCTGGAATATGCAACTCTCTATAAGGTTCTAAAAGAGAGATATGAAAAACTAGATGTATTTTCATAGCAAATGGTAATTCCAAGTAATATGCCATCCGATTGATTTATTTCTCAATAGAATATGGTCCCAACCTTTGATAGTCCAACTTATTGTATGGCCGCTTGGTCTTGATATTCCATCGAAGAAGCCATACCTTATCTCCAATATGAAAAGTAGATGGTTGATTTCTAAATTTATCTACAAATACCTTGTAAGTATCTTGAACTACTTGTAATTAAAGCTTTAAGGTTGTTTGGTGTTGCGAAAGTTGCTTAGCAAATCCTTCAGCCGCTGGATTGTTGTTCTTTGGCATACTCCATAAATCAAACTTCGGATGATATCTATATTTGGAATAAAATGGTGTTTGTTGAGTTGAAGCATGAACAATATTATTATATATAAATTCTACTAATGGTAGATATAAGATCCAATTGTCTTATTGATAGTTAATACTATATTATAAATACTGCTCCAAAACTTAATTAACTTGTTCTATTTGGCTGTCAGTTTGAGGATGAAAAGCCAAAGAAAGTTTAATATCCACCTTTAATATTTCAAAAAGACATTTCAAGAACTTATATATAAACTAGGATCCTCAATCAGATACAATATCATTTGGTAGGCCATTATATCAATATATATTGTCAAAAAAAAAACCTTGCCATTTCTTCATTAGATATAGTCTTTTTGCAAGAGATGAAATGAGCTATTTTTGTAAATCAATCAACTATTAAAAAGATGTTGTCCAATGAATTGGATGGTGGTAGATCCATAATGAATCCATCAAGATAGAGGACCATATTTGTTTTAAAATAGGTAAGGATTGTAAGAGTCAATAAGGGCGATGTCAAGGATTTTTAGACCTTCAACAGGTGTCGTAAGAAAGCATAAAGTCCTTCACTGCCTTATACATTTCACGCCACCAAAAATCTCAAGAAATAAGTTCTAAGGTCTTGTTAAATCCAAAGTAATCCGCAGCTAGAAAGTCATGGCAAGATTGAAGAACGCGTAGTCGTGTTGGTCCTTTTGAAATATACAAACATTATTCAAAGTATAGAAGGTCTTCTACTAATTTGAACTTATCAACATTTTCTCTCATGCAATGCTGTCATGATGTAACACGACTATTAGATAAAAGAGTGTAAAAATAGTATATTATAGAAGATCTTAGTTCAAAATATTGTAACAAATTATCTTAAAAAAATAGATAATAGTAAAAAAGGAGTAAAACTAATATGTGTTAATATTGCCTTTTTTACAAATGAGCTTCTATTTATTTTATAGGGCCATAAGTAAGGCAAAATAAAGTAGATTGGAAAATAAAATAATATAGGCATATATAAGAGGTAGTTAAGAAGAGGTTTCAGAAAAACTTATCACAAAAATCTCAAAATAGATACCCAGAAAGGACCGATTATGAGCTGGGATCAAAATCAGATCCCAAGGCACAAAACCGTGTGCCTATGGCGGATCTAGGGGACTTTTGTAGATTGAAGGTTGAGGTTAGGCTGTGGACTTAAAGGATTTTGTATACAAGTTGATTTCAAGTGATGTGGATAAGAAATGACTTTGTAATAGCTTTGCAAAGTCAGGCTTGTTTTGGGCAACTTAGGAATTTGTGAAATAAAATAGGGTTGATGTTTTAGGCGATTCCAAAAGTTTTGCAATAGATCTACAATTGAAAATATGTAGATTTTTGGATATTTTTTTTGTTAAGGTGTGCTATGAATTTGAGCTGAATCTAATAATTTAGTTGTACGTAATTGAGATTTAAGTGAGTCAAGGTCTCAGAGATTAAGTTTTGAGGGTCAATTAGGGTTTTTGAGATCTTGAGCAATTTGCCAATTGGATTGGAATAAAGTCTATTTGTATAGATAGTAGACTTGTTTTCCTATACACATGAGTGATTTGAGACTGATTGAACAATAAAAAAGGAAGAAATCAACATTCGAAGATCAGCACCCAGGTTGGAGAAGGAGGCCGGCCAATACCCGAGAAGTTTTTAAGATTTTTCTTCCATTTGGTAAGTTTGATTTCCTTCAAATTTGCTGTGCTTGTTGTTGACTAAGAGATTGAAAGGTATACAAAGTTTTAAATAAGATCAATAGTTTAATCAACAGATATTGAGGTTCTAATTTTCTCTAGAATTGATTTGAATTGGTTAGAATTTGGTTTAAGATTTGGTTAGGGTTTGGTTTAGGGCTTGATTTAGGATTAGAATTTGTTTAGATTTTGATTTAGGATTAGGATTTGATTAGGGTTTGACTTAGGGTTTGACTTAGATTTTGACTTAGGATTTGATCTATGGTTTGAATAGGATTTGACCTAGGATTTGACTTAGGATTTGACCTAGGATTTGACTTAGGATTTGACTTAGATTTTGACTAGAATTTAACTAGGGTTTGACCAAGATTTGACTTAGGATTTGACTTAGATTTTGACTTAGGTTTTGACTAAGATTTGACTTATGGTTTGACTTAGGTTTTGACTTAAGGTTTGATCTATGATTTGAATAGGGTTTGACCAAGGATTTGACTTAGGATTTGACTTAGGTTTTATCTAGGGTTTGACTAAGGTTTGACCAGGGTTTGACTTAGGATTTGACTTAGGTTTTGACCAAGATTTGACTTAGGATTTGACTTAGGTTTTGACTTAGGATTTGACTAGGATTTGAACAAGGTATGATTTAGGACTTTAAGATTTTTATTTTTAATATTTTTAAAATTTAGTATTTTATAAGTTATTTTCTTTTATGATTAATGTATGATTTATTTACTCTTCTTTTGTAATTTCTTTAAGATTGTATCAAAGTTTGATTAATATTGTTAAGGTTTAATAGAAGTTGTTTAAAATTCTATTAGAGTTGTTAGGATCTTGTTGTTGTATATTTTCTTTTTTATCTTCCACAGCTAAGTGCCTAGTGCATTCTTAAGCAAATTTGTACGTATTACGACAATGCTTGACATCAAGGGCCAAAGTATCATTAGTGATTGTAACATATATCTCATTCAGCAAACTAAGATCAATAGGTGCCAATGTAATAGTGGCACAGAGACAAAATTGTTCCTATTTCAATAAGATTGTATATTGTTGATCAAATGTTGCCTCTTCTATCCTTAGTGCAAGATATGATCTCCTCAATAGAGCATCAGATAATCTTTGTTGCTTTACCGGGCAACTGGTGATAATAAAGTTAAATCAAGATAGCGACATATTCTATCGAGCTTCATGGTAATTAAGAACCTGAGCTGATATAAAATATTCTAAATTCTTATGATCTGTATATATAGTCATAGGATGCATTGCGCCTTCAAGAAAATGACGCCATCCTTCAAAAGAATCTACAATAGCAAAAAATTCTTTATCGTGGATTTCATAATTAATTTTGGTAGCAAAAAACTTTCAAGAATAGAATGTAATAGGGTGGAATTTGTTATCTATATCCATTTATAAAAGTTCAATCCCTAGTGCAAAATTTGAAGCATCAATTTTCAAATAAAATGTCTTTGTAAAGTCTAGATGTATCAATATTGGAATTGTAATAAATGCCATTTTAAGATCTTGCAATACCTTCTGTGCTTGAGGCCTCTATTCTAATTTATCTTTACATGTCAATCGCGTAAAAGAGGCAGCAATTTGACAGTAATTTTTTATAAAGATTTTATAGAAGTTAACGGATCTAAGAAAATATTATACATCTGTCACGGTCCTTGGAATGGCCCATTACAAAAACGCCTCTACTTTCTTGGGATCCATTGTCAAACCTTCAATAGATACAATGTATCTCAAAAATTCCATCTGAGATTGATGAAATACACATTTCTTTGGTTTGGCATACAAATATGTATCTCGCAGCTTTTGTAATAATAACTTAATATGCTCTTCATGTTCATCTAGATTTTACAAGTAGATCAAGATATCATCAAGATAGATTATTACAAACTTGTCTAAATATTCTTCAAATATGTCATTCTTTAAATGCTGAAAGATAGCAGGTGTATTTGTTAGTCCAAAGGGCATGATATTATATTCAAAATGTCCATACCTTGTCCAAAATACGGTCTTCTATTCATCTCCCTCAATGATTTTTATTGGATTGTATACTTCACAAAGATCTATCTTAGTATAGATCTTGGCTTAGCTGAGTTGTTCCAAAAGTCTAGAGATTAACAATAGTGGGTAACGATTCTTTATTATTATCTTATTCAATCTCCGATAATCAATGCACATACGTAAGGAACCATCTTTCTTTTTTACAAAAAGTATAGGTGCATCTGTTAGAAATTTTAAATGTCTAATGAAGTTCTTTGCAAGATTTTTATGAATATAATCTTTTAATATTAAAAGCTCATTTTGAAAAAGATTATAAATTAGGCCAAAAGGTGGTTGCATTCTTTCTTAAAGATCTATAGTACAACCAAATGGTTGGTGCTCCTGCAATATATTAGCATTTTTGTTCTATAAAACATCTTAAAATTTATTATAATGCTTTGGAATTCTTATTGATGAAGTCATATCTTCTTTAGTTTGAGTTGCATATTTAATAAATAGTGTACCTTCTTCGGCCAATTTTATGAAAGCCCTTACTTCCATAAATAAAGATTTACTATTTTGAGGCTTTTTACGTATTTTTTTTTTATAGGAATCTCCATCAAAAATATTACTCTTTGTGACTTCTAATCTATAGATGGATTATGCTTTTTCAATCAAGATAATTCAATAAATATTAGGATTTGAAGGAATCTTGATAACGTTGTCGTAGTGAGAGTCTTAGCCCTAAGAAACACTGGGTCTTTTTTGCCTCTAGTTTCTCAAGTGTAAGATGAGATTCATAAAGTTCATAAAATTGAAGAATTTATATAAAAACATACTTTATTAATCCTAACATATTTTGCCTTTAGAAACCTGTCGTCAATTTTACTCATAAATCCTAGGATATCACATCAATTGAAGCAAAATTTGAACATAAGATACTTAAAGAAGCAAAGAAGCGAATCCTATAAACCTTTTGATTATAGCTCATGTGGCTAGAGAGAACCATGTTGTCAAAGTAATCCCTCCATGTTGCCTTTGATTCTGGACCCCCTTTGCTTCACACCTTCATTGCTCTTCATTAAAGAAGACCTAAGTACTAAAATTTGGTAGGCTTATAGCTTGTATCATGTTGTAAACACCTTCCAAATATTGCTCCAAGAGCCTTCTCCAAACTTGAGTTATAGGTTCCACCCTTCTTCTTTAATTTTGCTCATAAATCCTCGAATATAACTCCAATAGCAACTAATTTTTTATACAACTTAACAGACTCATATATCTACAAATTCCAACAAATTTTACTCAAAATACTACTTTGATCACAAAGATATGCTCCCTCAAACTTCACTGATTTGGAGATAGACCCCTGTCACTTTGAAAGAGCATAACATTTTATTTATAAGACTAATGAGTATCAAACTTACATTCATCTCTTCCTTAACTTACAAAGATCATGTCTACTAAATTTCACACTCAAATTCGTCTCCTAACTCCCTTTATACCCAAAAAATCCACACACATGCACTGCCCATACAAACCCTCAACCCTACCTTCACTCTATTTCTCTTTTCATTCAAACTATACAATTTCACTCATAACTCTTTGCTCAGAGGTCATAATAACTTGAGATTTTGATACAAAGTAGTTAACTCTATAAGAAACAAAAACCTAACAAATTTCGCCACTAAAGTCTAAGTGGTTTCCAAGAACCAAGGCCCGAAATTTAGTAACCCTCACTGCTCTAGTCTTAAACACTTGCAACTTTCACAACTCATATCTCCCTTGATACTAAATCAAAAGATATGAGAATTGTCTCTATGAGTTCCTTATCTTGTCTACTACAAACCCATAAGAACTTGCACCTAAAATCCTCTCCAAGCTTCCTCTATATACAAAAACATATACTGCCTATCAAAAAAATCCTATGCCTTCCAAAAAAACTCTCCTCCTTCTTCTTCACGACCCTTCCTTGTCATCTCCCTCCTGGTCTTCTTTATCCTCTTGGTCAAAAAGACCTCTTAATCCATGTATTTTATACTTCCTCAATCTTTTCTTTTTTACTAACTTGAAGAAATTTTACTTTTCAAGGTAAATTTCCATTGTATCTTCTTACTACTAATTTTCTATCAATCTTTCTTCTAATCTTAATCTTTTTATTTTAATGCATTCTTTTATATTTTTCACATTATGTTTTGATTTACAACACGACAATGTTAAATACAATTTGGATTCTATGGTCTTTGAATGATACTTCTATAAGCGTGGTTTCATGGATGACACTACTAGGGGATAAATGTCATGTGTCTATTACTTCTATTTAAATAGGTTTAGGTTTTTGTACTAGAAGAATTTTATGAAGCTTAATGAATGCCTATCATGGACATAAGATTTACTCTAATAAGTTATCTAAGTAATATAGACCAATAGAAGTAAGTAAAATAAGTTGATTTGATAATATCTGAAAGAGTAGCTTCCTAGAAGCTTCATAGACGCGGAATTACCTTTATACTTGTCTACAGGTGATTGATAGGTTAAAAACTTGGTCAACAAGCTAGCCACATGGCGCACATATTGGTAGCTTGTGGAACAAACTAGCCATGTATCACACATATTGATAACTTGTGGAATAAACCAAGTACGTGGCGCACATGTGAAAAACTTGTCGTGCAAGTTTGACACATGTCTTGCAAATTAGACACGTGTATGAGGTCCTATAGAATACCGCCATGTAGCTCTTAGTTAGATAGTATTTATAGAGGCAAGAGTGAAGCCCTCTTTATTCTTGTCAATTCCTTACTTGGTTCTAATCTATTTTCAAGAGTCTTCATGTTTCTAGTCTTTAGCAATAGCCATTTATATTTTCTTTGAATATACATACTTTCTTATTTTATTTTGTGACTGTTCTTTGATATAGTTTCCATTAGATTATGCATCTTTTTCTAGTTCATGTCCTTGAAAGATTGACAAGAGTACACTTATAATATCATAGCTTTGTCTTGTCTTGATTAAGAGTAGATTACCCCTTTCACTTGATAAGACAGAAGCATATTAGAAGTTGCGGATTACCCTCTTCTAAACAAATATTATTCCTAGTATTTTCTTTGATCTCCCTTTTACTTATCTCGAGTGGTGTTGGATATTTTTTGAAGTTTTATCATGGCAGAGCTTGCCGAAATAAAGAGTGCAATGGCACAAATGTAAGAGCAAATGAAAGAATTGATGCTTGCAATGCATCAACTCATTGTACCTCCACAAGGAGCAACAAGGTTACCAAATAATAAAGATATAGATATGGTTGGAGCTGCTTCAACATCTACATTAAGCCATATAATTTCTCTTCCATTGGAACATCATCCAAGCATCAGAGAACCAAAAATTGGTCTATCTGAGAAGTTTGATGGTACAAGATCCAAGTTTCAAGGATTCATCAACCAAGTCCAACTGGTGATTGAATTGCAACCGCAAAGTTTTCCAACTCTAGGATCACAAGTCAGATTTATTGGTACACTACTTTCAGGTTCTGCCTTATCTTGGTTTTCATCTTTTGTGCAACAACATGATCCAATATTGGATAATTTAGAAGCTTTCTTAGCAAAATTTTGATCTATGTATGGATAACATGATGCAACTCGTGTTGCAACCAACAAACTTTATATCCTACGACAAGGCAATCGATCAGTGACATTATATGCTTCACAATTTTGACAACTAGCAATCGATATCAAGTGGGATGATGCTGCACTCATCAGTCAGTTTCTCTACGGATTACAATATGAAGTGAAGAAATTGATGTTGAACTTACCCGATCCTCAAACATTGAGTCAAGCAATAGACTTTGCAGTGAAGTGTGATAATCGGCTTTTCAAATTTAGATCTGAAAGTCGTATAAGGGAACCTCAGCGACATTATAATTCAGTGGCAGCATCAATGACTTCTCAATATGTACCTTCAGAAGTCGAGGACATGCAAATTGATGCTATACGTTTCAAGCCGCTTACTGAACAAGAAAAGATTTGATGTCATCAAGAAGGATTATGCTTGTATTGTGGAGAACCTAAACACACTGCTCAAAATTGTCCAAAGAAACGATGCAACCACAAGATGAGGAGTACGACTGTCAAAGAAGATAATATGTTGGAAAACGAGTTTGTCCAGCCACAATAAAGACCGTGCGCCTGGGATCTTATATGATTTCTAATGAAGGTCCTATCCTCTCCTCACAACCATCTTCTTGTTTTATAATAGATGTGTATTTAAGACCTAATAATTACAAAGCCTCTGCTTTAATAGATTCGGGAGCCTCGGCTTGTTTTTTAGATGAAGAATTTACTAAAAGCTATAGAATACAGATAGTACAAAAATCTAAACCCGTACACGTAGAAGTCATAGATGGTCGTCCTTTATCTTCTGGAGATGTTACTTATGAAACACTTCCTCTAGATGTAGTAGTAAATGGCCATAATAGTTGCGTAATTTTTAACATAATTAGATCTCCCTCTATTCCAATTATTCTAGGTCTATCATGGTTAGAAAAATACAACCCTTGAATAGATTGGATTTCTTGTACTCTGAACTTTTCTAAAAGTATAGCTAACAATATAGTTAATCAAGTAAAAAATCATAAGTCTAGTAGAATTAAACCTGCGTTTGTAGGTGCAAGAGCTTTCTTGCATGCTGCAGAAGAAGGATCACCTTTTGTCATTTATGCTACACCTATTTCCAATGATGGAAAGACTTCAAGTAGCATTCCAAGTCAATATCAAGATTATCAAGACGTTTTCGAGAAAAAAAATGTAGATATTCTTCTAGAGTATCGTCCATATGATTGTTCAATTGACCTTAAAGAAAGAACTCAGCCACCATTTGGACCAATCTATAGTTTATCACAAGATGAATTGGTTGAACTCAAGGCGTATATTGACGAGAATATAATGTCATGCCTTTTAGACTTACAAATGCACCAACTGCTTTTCAACATCTCATGAATGATGTTTTTTGTGAATTCCTAGATAATTTTGTCGTTTGCTACCTAGACGACATTTTGATCTATTCTAAGAACATAGAAGAATATGAAGTACATGTTCGTCAAGTATTACAAAAACTTAGAAATGCGAGATTGTATGCCAAGATGGAAAAATATGTATTTCACACTACTTAAGTTGATTTCTTAGGATACATCATTTCAAATGATGGTCTCTTGATGGATTCTAAGAAAGTCCAAACAATCATGAATTGGAAGATTCCAAAGTCGGTAAGTCGGTAATATTTTTTGAGATTTGTTAATTATTATCGATCTTACCGAAATTAGCCTCCGTGTTGCGTCTCTACTTACACGTTTGATTTGTACATAAACTCCAACGGAATCAGTTAGAAGAATATTTGAAGCCAAAACATCATTTCGCACCAATTCAGACATGATTTTTTTCATATAAAAACAGATGCATCGACTGCCTAAGGTGTAATTCTTCTTGTCGTTAATAAACAACGACAAACTGCATCCAATAACTTTCCATTCAAAAAAATTCTCAGCAGCTGAGATCAATTGTGAAATCCACGACAAAGAACTTTTTGCAATCGTGGATTCCTTTCAAGAATGGCGTCATTATCTAGAAGGCGCTTCCAGTCCAGTCACCATGTATATAGATCACAAGAATCTCAAGTATTTTATGTCGGTACATGTGTTGAATCGTCGTCAAGCTCATTGGAGTATGTCTTTGTCAAGATTCCACTTCATTATCATTTATTGGCCAGGAAAACAATAAGATTTGTCCGATGCCCTTTCTAGATGTTCTTATTTTGCACCAAAAGAAGAAGATGTAGCTTTTGAGCAACAAAGAACGGTCCTCTTGAAACTAGAGTAGTTTCATCTTTGAGCAATAAAATCAATATTGACTGTTGATTCAACTTTTCTCAAGCAAATTCAATCAAGTATATCCTCAGACACTCTTATTCATGATATCAAGAATAATTCTTCCAAGTCTCATGATTCTTTTAAATTCGAGTTCAAGAATAATCTACTATATTTCAAAGGATGCCTATATGTTCCAAAAGAAAAAGCACGTTTACGTGTTCTTCAAGCACGTCATGATTTTCCAGCGGCAGGACATTTTGGATACAACAAGACTTTGAAACTTATATCAAAAGATTTTTGGTGGTGTCAAATATGGAAGGCAGTCAAAGACTTTGTACAATCATGTGATATCTGCTCAAGATCAAAGACTCTTTGTCATCGACCTTTTGGACTTTTTTAGCCATTACCTATTCCAAAACAACTATGGTCTTTTATTTCTATGGATTTCATCATAGATCTTCTAAGCTCAAGATTTTATGACTCTATATTTGTGATAGTAGATCATTTCACCAAGATGGCACATTTTGTACCATGCACAAATTCTATCACAATTGAAGAAACAACTAAGCTTTTCATTGATAATATCTATCACTATTATGGGTTACGTAAGAATATTATATCAGATAGGGAAACTCAATTTGTGTCAAGATTTTGGAGAACCCTTTTCAAGATCTTAAAAGTGGACATAAAGTTATCTTCAGCTTTTCACCGTCAAATTGATGGACAAACAGAGCGCGTGAACAAAGTCTTAGAGCAATACTTAAGGTATATCATCAACTACCAACAAGATGATTAGATAGCTCTTCTGCCATTGGCAGAGTTTGCTTATAATAATACGATACATTCTTCTATGCAACAAACATCTTTTTTTGCCAATTATGCTTACCACCCACGACTTGATGCTTTTGACTTTTCAAAAGTTGATAATCCAGTAGCAGAGGATTTGGCAAATCATTTGTCAGAGCTACATGCAATAATGAAGGTGTAATTAAAAGAAGCTCAAGAACAACAAAAAAGAAATGCAGATGCGTATCGCAAGGAACAACCACAAATCAACGTGGAGGACAAGGTATGGTTACTTTGTCGCAATATCAAGACTACTCGTCCTTGTCATAAGTTGGACTATCGTAGGCTTGGACCTTTTCCTATTTCTGAACAAATCAACCTAGTTGCATATCAATTACACCTACCGGAGTCCATGAAGATCCATCTTGTATTCCACGTTGTCATAATGAGAGTCTTAGCTATAAGAAACATTGGGTCTTTTTTGCCTCTAGTTTCTCAAGTGCAAGATGAGATTCATAAAGTTCATAAAATTGAAGAATTTATATAAAAACATACTTTATTAACCCTAACATATTCTGCCTTTAGAAACCTGCCTTCAAATTTGTCCATAAATCCTAGGATATCACATTAATTGAAGCAAAATTTGGATACAAAGTATTTAAGAAAATAAAGAAGCAAACTCTATAATCCTTTTGATTATAACTCATGTAGTTAGAGAGAACCATGTTATCAAGATAATCCCTCTATACTGCCTTTGATTCTGGACCCCCTTTGCTTCACACCTTCATTGCTCCTCATTAATAAAAACCTAAGTATTGAAATTTTATAGGCTTGTTGCTTGCTTTATATTGTAAACATTCTCCAATTTTTGCTCCAAAATTCCTCTTTGAACTAGAGTTAAAGACTTTGCCCTTCTCCTTTAATTTTGTCTTCTAACAACTTTGAATTCGACCACAAATTTTCTCATAATTCTTTAAAAATAATTCCAATAGCAATCAATATTTTACACAACTTAATAGACTCATATATCTACAAACCCCAATAAATTTTACTCAAAATGCTACTCTTATCACAAAGATATGCTCCCTAAAACTTCATTGATTTGGAGATAGATCCCTATCACTTTAAAAGAGCATAATATTTTATTTATAAGATGAATGAGTATCAAACTTACTCTCATCTCTTTCCTAACTTGCTTAGATCATGTTTATCAATTTTCACACTCAAATTCGTCTCCTAATTCTATTTATATCCAAAAAATCCACACATACACTCTGCCCATATAAACCCCAATTCTGCCTTCACTCTCTTTTCACCTACACCCGGTTACAATTTCACTCATAACTCTTTGCTCAAAGATCATATTGACTTAAGATTTTGATACAAAGTAGTAAACTCTATAAGAAATAAAAAACTAACAAATTTCACTTCTAGAATCTAAGTCGTTCCCAAGAGCCGAGGCCTGAAATTTTGTAACCTTCACTACCCTAGTCTTAAACACGTGCAACTTTGACAACTCATATCTCACTTGATATTTAACCAAAAGACATGAGAATTATTTATATATGTTTTTTATCTTGTCTACTACAAATCTACAAAACATTCCACTTAAAACCCTCTCCAAGCTTCTTCTACACTCAAAAACATATACTACCTATAAAAAAAATCCTATGCACTTCCAAAAGAACCTTCCTCCTTCTTCTTCACGACCCCTCCTTGTCATTCCTGCCTGGTCTTCCTTCTTCTCTTGGTCAAAGGGACACCTCAGCCATGTCTTTCCACCTCTTTAATCTTTTCTTTTGAATTAACTTGAAGAAATCTCACTTTTTGAAGTAAATTTCTATTCTATCTTCTTACTACCATTTTTCTACCAACTTCTCTTCTAATTTCAGCCCACAACATTTAAGTTTAGATCTAAGATAAAAGAGAATATAGATAAAGTAGATCTAAGATAAAATAGAAGAAAATCTAACAAGTAGAAAGAAACAATTTAGATTAGATTAGAGATAAAAAAAAAAAGAACTACATTCTACACTGCCAAGTCAAAGAAGCTTGTGTGGTTAAGTTCTTAGCTACTTTGGAGCTGACGTGGGTTCAAATCCACTTGACTTCACTATAGAAATCCTTGGCTTTATAACTTGATACTATTAGTGGAAATTTCAACAAGAAATTAATAGTTTGGCCTACCTATCATCCCTGAGCTTGTGATAAATATTATAATCTCCAAGATAATGTGGTTATAATCACAACCCCTTCTCTTTTTCATCCTCTCTTCTTCTAATCTTAATCTTTTTATTTTAACACATTCTTTTAAATCTTTCACACTATGTTTTAATTTACAACATGGCAACGTGTCACTACTCGAGCCATATAAGACAGTGGATATACAAGGAAGAAGACAAATGCCACCACCTACTATAGAAGTGGACAACGATGAAGAATTCAAGGTTGAAGAGATTTTAGATTCAAGGCGGCGCCAAAATCGACTGGAATATCTTGTGCATTGGCACGGATACAATATTAGTGAACGCACATGGGAGCCATCAAAGAATCTAACAAATGCATCAATAAAAGTCAATGCATTTCATCAATAACATCCATCAAAATCAAGATAAATACTCAAGAAAATCTTTGCTGTAAAGCAAAGCAGGTTCTATAGAGGTTTTATCCTACCTTGTATCATTGTTTGTCATTAAATTTGTTCATTTAAAAAGATGGAGGATCAAAAATCAACGAATTCAGTTGAAGAGCCATCATTTGTTGATTTACCGGACAAGACATTACGACTATCATAACCTTCAAGACGACGGAATAGACATGAAGACCCTCAAGAATGACATGTCCTTCCTCGGATTGATGGCAAAATACAACGTGTTTGATATCACGACCTTGAAAGAGACTCCTGATGTTTAGTGATACTTTTAGAGGTAGAAACTACTCTTGATGGTGTTCCTAATATTTTCTTTGAAGGAAGTTATGAAGGCTTCAACAATGATCAAATAACAGGGTGGTCCTCTCGCCTTGGTATGGGACATTATCGATGGCTAAAAGGACCTATCAACTACTTTTGAAGGGAATAAAGATCAGAGTATGTAGCAAGCACAATTCGACGTATTTTGGACTTCTTCAATATATAATCACCGCTCCTCGTGGAACTTGTCCCTAGAAAGGGGAATAATGTCACGAACATGAGATTTAGTCTAGTAAATTATCTAAATAATATAGACCAATAGAAGTAGATAAAATAAGTTGATTTGATAATATTTGATAGATAAGCTTCCTAGAAGCTTCATAGATGCGGAATCACCTTTATACATGTTTATAGGTGATTGGTAGGTTAAAAACTTGGTCAACAAGCTAGCCACATAGCGCACATGTTGGTAGCTTGTAGAACAAGCTAGCCATGTGTCACACATGTTGGTAGCTTGCGGAACAAGCCAAGTATGTGGCGCTGTCGTGTTGTAAATCAAAACATAGTGTGAAAAATATAAAAGAATGTATTAAAATAAAAAGATTAAGATTAGAAGAAAGATTGATAGAAAATTAGTAGTAAGAAGATACAATAGAAATTTACCTTGAAAAGTAAAATTTCTTCAAGTTAGTAAAAAAGAAAAGATTGAGGAAGTAGAAAAGACATGGGCTAAGAGGTCTTTTTGACCAAGAGGATAAAGAAGACCAGAAGGAAGATGACAAGGAAGGGTTGTGAAGAAGAAGGAGGAGAATTATTTTGGAAGGCATAGGATTTTTTTTGATAGGCAGTATATATTTTTGTGTATAGAGGAAGCTTGGAGAGGATTTTAAGTGCAATTTTTTAATAGGTTTGTAGTAGATAAGATAAAAAATCATAGAAAAGATAAAATCATAGATAAAAAATCATAAAAAAGATAAAATCATAGATAAGATAAAAATTCATGGAGACAATTCTCATGTCTTTTGATTAAGTATCAAGGGAGATATAAGTCGTGAAAGTTGCAGGTGTTTAAAACTAGGGCAGTGAAGGTTACTAAATTTTGGGCCTTGATTCTTGGAAATTACTTGGACTTTAGTAGCGAAATTTGTTGGAATGTTGTTCCTTATAGAGTTAACTACTTTGTGTCAAAATCTCAAGTCAATATGACCTCTGAGCAAAGAGTTATGAGTGAAATTGTAACCGGTTTGAATAAAAAGAGAAATAGAGTGAAGGCAAGGTTGACGGTTTGTATGGGCAGTGCATGTGTGTGGGTTTTTTTGGGTATAAAGAGATTTAGGAGACGAATTTGAGTGTGAAATTCGATAGACATGATCTATGTAAGTTAAGGAAGAGATGAATGCAAGTTTGATACTCATTAGTCTTATAAAAAAAATGTTATGCTCTTTCAAAAAGACAAGGGTCTATCTCCAAATCAGTGAAGTTTGAGGGAGCATATCTTTGTGATCAGAGTAGTATTTTGAGTAAAATTTGTTGGGGTTTGTAGATATATGAGTCTTTTAAGTTTTTTAAAAAACTGATTGCTATTGGAGTTATATTCGAGGAGTTATGAGGAAAATTGTGGTCAGATCTAGAATTGTTAGAAGGAAAAATTAAAGAAGAAAGATGGAATCTATAATTCAAGTTTGGGGAAGACTTTTGGAGCAATATTTGGAGTGTGTTTACAACATAATACAAGCTATAAGCCTACCAAATTTCAGCACTTAGATCTTCTTTAATGAAGAGCAATGAAGGTGTGAAGCAAAGGGGGTCCATAATCAAAGGCAACATGGAGGGATTACTTTGACAACATGGTTCTCTCTAACCACATGAGCTATAATCAAAAGGTTTTTGGAGTTTGTTTTCTTACTTCCTTAAGTACCTTGTTTCCAAATTTTGCTACAATTGATGTGATATCTTAGGATTGATGGACAAATTTGAGGGCAGGTTTCTAAAGGCAGAATATATTAGGGTTAATAAAGTATGTTTTTATGTAAATTCTTCAATTTTATGAACTTTATGAATCTCATCTTGCACTTGAGAAACTAGAGGCAAAAAAGACCCAGTGTTTCTTATGGCTAAGACTCTCAGTATGACAACGCACATGTGAAAAACTTGTCGTACAAGTTTGATATGTGTCTTGCAAATTAGACACGTATATGAGGTCCTATAGAATACCGCCATGTAGCTCTTAATTAGATATTATTTATAGAGGCAAGAATGAAGCCCTCTTCACTCTTGTCAACTCCTTATCTAGTTCTAGTCTAGTTTCAAGAGTCTTCATGTTTCTAGTCTTTGGCAATAGCCATTCCAATATTCTTTGAATATATATACTTTCTTATTCCTATTTTGTGACTTTTCTTTGCTACAGTTTCCATTAGATTATGCATCTTTTTTTAGTTCATATCCTTGATAATGCCTCATCTATAAAACAAGCGGATGCCTTTGAATCTAATAAAGTGATCGTGTATAGCTTTTGAGGGCCAAAATACAAAAGGATTGTAAAACAACAAGCAAGTTGAGCAAAAAGAGAAGAACCTAAATAATTTTGTTATGTTGGGTTGTCCAGTCGCACGGTCTCTTACTATGGCTGAACATTTTTATTTTTCTGAACAATTACATTCTTGATTTTGGTAATGTGTCAATTTTGTTTTTTTGGACAATTATCAACTTTGCTGCCTTCTTGGCCATATTATAAGCATAGATCTTCTTCCATCTGATGCTTCTTTTTTTGTGGATTAAAAAGTTTAAACCGTACTACATCAAGTTGCATATCTTTTACTTCTGAGTATGAATTCAAAATAATTGTTGATGTAGCAGACAAATATCAAGTTGCATATTGTCTTGTTGAAGCTCACAAACGTTGATCTTGTCGACATTGAAATAATCAATAATCACATTTTATAGCTTGATTAATGGCTTCATCAAGCAATTGTAGATCCAAGAGTGATAATAATAGATCATTCAGATTATCTTTTTATCTCCAATAAAATTGGTTCATTAGGGCTTCTTTATTCTAATTGATATTACATGCTATTTGCCTAAAATTGGATGTATAGACTAATACAGAGCGTGTCCCTTGACATTGTCGTGGTAGAAAGAATTTGCCTCAAGTAAGCGCTGAGTTTCTGGCTGCAACTAAATATTCAACCAAGATCCAAAATAATAAAATCTTCAAATTTATATAAAAATCTTTATTTTAGGGCTATTACATCTAATACATAAGTTTTATTTCACAAATACATTCAAATTAAAACAAAATACTCTAAACCCTCATTCACCTATAGGAGGGGAATTTTTTTTGAACTTCATCAACCTATAACTCTTAATCTAATTATTCAAATCTACTAAAATTTCACATGAAGTACTGATGTGCTCTTAACAATTAGCATAACAAATTTCAATTATTGATTATTTATTGATCTTTAGATATTGTAAAAATCCTAACAATAGTTTCAAACCCTTTATTACAAACACCTATGTATTAAATTCTTCATATCTCACAAACCCAATGTCCAAATGCTATGAAACTTTGATATATAGCTTCTCAATACAAAGATTTACCTTCTTAGAAATTTTTAGACAAATATTCATCTAGATACTCAAGATATGGCAAAATCCATCACTATGAACAAAACAGCCTACTTACTGCCTTGGAATTCGATCTATTGTCTTTGACTCCCAATATCTCCTTCTTCAAAACTTTAATTGTAGTAATTCTTCCTTATCAGATATAGATCTTAAAATCTCATCTCCAACCGCACCTCTTGATCTCCAAAAGCTTTCGTACAACTCCTCCAATCTTCAAAAGTGTGACAGTAGGTACAAATTGCACTCCTTAACTTCAAGCGCCTACTTCTCCCTCATGAAAACTCCAAATCTCTCAATTTTTACACCAAAATTGTAATCCAAAAAACAAGATTTCTAACCTTAGTCTCTAATTTTCAAATGGCTTTTTTAAAGTCGCCAAAACTCTTATTCTAGTTGTAGGCAGCCTCCTCAAAGCCTATTGGGCATGACCATTGACCAATAGGAATGAATAACTTCACCCCTTGTCTTCATTCATCCTCACTTTGTATTCATCCTTCCAAATAGGCCTCTTAGTAGTTTAATTCTTCTTCTTTAGATCCCAATTGCCTCTCAAGGCTTTATACTCAATATTTAGGTTCTATATAATTTAAAAACCATAACCAAATTAAGTAAAAATCTAAAATAAATTTTCTTACACCAATCCCTTTTAATTTATTTTACAAATCATTCTAATACATATTTAAACCTATAAACATATTATATATTTTGAGTGGATTTTACATACTATAAGCAATTACAGTACGACAACGTAATGCTCGGATCTTAGCTGTTGTTCAATGAGCCTTGTCATGCTCTCCAAATATTTTTGCAAATGCTTCCATGAAAACTTCACAATTGCTCAAAATTGGCAATCTTTTTTCAAACAAGAGAGCAAACCATGATAGTGCTTGAGCCGCTTTGGAGGATCTTCTGGCATGTCTCTGCATCGCTTCTGATAGATTTAGAAGCAGGTCCTATGTTAATCGAGAGATTAGCAGATTGAAAGGTGTCTTGTGCAACACGATTTATAGTATCTATATGTTCGTCAAGTCCTGATATCTCATGTATCAGATTTGTTATGAAGTTCTGACATAGACTCCAACTGAGTTGAATTCCAATGTCCTCGAGCTGAATTCTCAGTTCAGTCATATCAAAGCGTGCCATATCCGTACTTAAACGAATGCGAGTACCTGCAAGGGAGCTTGCGTGTAAAACGATCTTAAGAAAGATTGAGCTGGTATTACGATCAATATGCTCACCAATGAGCTGATAGTACATGCTCCTCTGCTATCTCACATGAAGGAAGCATGTACAAAAAAGTCTTGTCACTATTTTCAGAGACTTAACAGTGATGAAAAAAAGATATTTGCAATGAGATATTCACAATCTCAGGTGTGTCCTGGAGAAGCTGTAGGTATTATAGCATCACAATCTATCGGACAACCGACAATCCAAATAGTGCTTAGTTCATTTCATCATGCTGGTACAACAGCTGCAGAGGTACTTGAAGGAATATCCTTTTCAATCGATTTCAAACCTTCGCGGTAGACCAGATACATCGTACTTATAAGTGTTATAAGAGGCAGAGACCCTTCGACTTGTGATTCACGTAGCAGAAATAACATCTTCTTACTACATCGAGCACGAACTAGACTCTTGGTGGTATCCTACAGCAGAGAGACATGGCCTCTACAGAGGTCCTACTAGAAACAACGAAGGAATTTTGTTCAGAATGTTAATCAACGATGGTAAGATGAAAGCGTATAAGATAAGCCTAAAGATGATAAGAGACAGGATAGCAGAGTTCATAAACAAGCGCAAGGACATTCAAGCACTAATATCTCTAGAGTTTGAACAAATAGTAGACATATCATTATAAGGTGCAGCAGTAAAGAAAGATGCAGAAATGTGTGTATACAATATAGTTAAAGATGTTATACTTCCTATAAGGATATGTGGCATCAAAGGAATAAAACACGCAACAGTTGATGGAAAAGGAACAGGACAAAACGTTCCACCTTATGCATGTTCAGGGTCTTGACTTTAGTAGATGTAAGTACATACCACATTAAATCGAAGTGTTCTCTTGAAGCTTTGCCATGCAGCTAGATGATATTCCATGCGCTACAAGATAGTCCTTTTTTATCTCCCCAAATCGTAGTCCTCCTCTTCTTGATCTCCCTTCAACTGGTTGTCTTGTTAGACTCTGTATAGTGCCTTTAGATATCAAATGGGCTTTATCTTTAGCCTGGTGTCTGAGAGCGTGATAGTAGCAAATACCAGTCGCAACTCTTGCTTCTATCATAGCTCCTATAAATGTCTTCTCTAGATTTTAACTTTGGAGTAAGTACAGGATCCCGAACAATATTAAGACTTAAGACGTATGCCTTGCTCATTACTATCTCTAACAAGTGACCCACAGTCATCCTGCTCGGTATTGCGTGAGGGTTGATTATGAGATCTGGTACTATGCCTTTAGTAGTGAATGGTAAATCTTCTTGCGGAAATACAGCTCCTATTACACCTTTCTGGGAGTGTCTTGATATGAACTTATCTCCAACGATAGGAAACCTATACAGTGCTATTCTTACTCTTATTATCATATTCCCTTCTATAGTCGTATGTCTAGTAACCTTATCGACTCTACCGGATATGAAACTTTTTATTATAACCTTTCTATACTTTGTGCCTAATCTTGACATATGAGCTTGGAAGAATTGTGGTATCCTTATCTTATTCTCGTCTACTAATACTATACCAGAATTTCGGCCACATAAGAGGTTCCGTTGTCATGTTGTAAATTAAAACATAGTGTGAAAGATATAAAGGAATGAGTTAAAATAAAAAGATTAAGATTAGAAGAAGAGAGGATGAAAAAGAGAAAGGGTTGTGGTTATAACCACATTATCTTGAAGGTTATAATACTTATCACAAGCTCAGGGATGATAGGTAGGCCAAACTACTAATTTCCTGCTGAAATTCCCACTAGCAGTACCAAGTCATGAAGCCAAGGAATTCTACAGTGAAGTCAAGTGGATTCGAACCCACGTCAACTCCAAAGTAGCTAAGAACTTAACCACATAAGCTTCTTTGACTTGGCAGTGAAGGATGTAGTTCTTTCTCTTTTATCTCTAATCTAATCTTAATTGTTTTTTTTACTTATTAGATTTTTTTTCTATTTTATCTTAGATCTACTTTACCTTTATTCTCTTCTATTTTAGATCTAAACTTAAATGTTGTGGGCTGAAATTAGAAGAGAAGTTGGTAGAAAAATCGTAGTAAGAAGATAGAATAGAAATTTACCTCAAAAAGTGAGATTTCTTCAAATTAATCCAAAAGAAAGGATTGAAGAGGTGGAAAGACATGGCTGAGGTGTCTCTTTGACCAAGGGAAGAAGGAAGACCAGGCCGGGAGGACAAGAAGGGGGTCGTGAAGAAGAAGAGAGGTTCTTTTTGGAGAGATAGGGTTTCCTTTTGATAGGCAGTATACGTTTTTGTGTGTAGAAGAAGCTTAGAGAGGATTTTAAGTGAAATTTTTTGTGGGTTTGTAGTAGACAAGATAAGAAACATATAGAAACAATTTTCATGTCTTTTGGTTAAGTATCAAGGGAGATATGAGTCGTCAAAGTTGCAGGTGTTTAAGACTAGGGCAGTGAGGTTTACTAAATTTCGGGCCTCGGCTCTTGAGAACCATTTGGACTTTAGAGGCAAAATTTGTTGGGGTTGTGTTCCTTATAGAGTTTGCTACTTTGAATCAAAATCTTAAGTCAATATGATCTTTGAGCAAAGAGTTATGAGTGAAATTATAACCGGATGTAGGTGAATAGAGAAATAGAGTGAAAGCAGAATTGGGGTTTGTATGGGCAGAGTGTGTGTGTGGGTTTTTTTGGTATGAATGGAGTTAGGGGATGAATTTGAGTGTGAAAATTGATAGACGTGATCTAAGCAAGTTAAGAAAGAGATGAGAGTAAGTTTGATACTCATTTATCTTATGAAAAAAATGTTATGCTCTTTCAAAGTGATAGGGGTCTATCTCTAAGTCAGTGAAGTTTGGGGGAGCATATCTTTGTGATCAAAGTAGCATTTTGAGTAAAATTTATTGGGTTTGTAGATATATGAGTCTATTAAGTTGTGTAAAAAACTGATTGCTATTGGAGTTATGTTTAAAGAATTATGAGGAAATTTGTAGTCGGATCCAGAGTTGGTAGAAGACAGAATTAAAGGAGAAGGGTAGAGTCTATAACTCTATTTTCAAGAGGAGTTTTGGAGCAAAAATTGGAGGATGTTTACAACATAAAGCAAGCAACAAGCCTACCAAATTTCAATACTTGGGGTTTTGATAATGAGGAGCAATGAAGGTGTGAAGCAAAGGGGGTCCAGAATCAAAGGCAGCATGGAGGGGTTTCTTTGACAACATGGTTCTCTCCAACCACATGAGTTATAATCAAAAGGATTATGGGGTTTGCTTCTTTACTTCCTTAAGTACTTTGTGTTCAAATTTTGCTTCAATTGATATGATATCCTAGGATTTATGGGCAAATTTGAAGGCAGGTTTTTAAAGGCAGAATATGGCAAGATTAATAAAGTATGTTTTTATGTAAAATCTTCAGTTTTATGAACTTTATGAATTTCTTCTTGCACTTAAGAAACGAGAGGCACAAAAGACCCAGTGTTTCTTAGGGCTAAGACTCTCACCACTAGCTAACTGCCCTCGGAATGTGGACAAGTATTTATCTATATATTTGCTGGAAGTTTGCATAGGAGTCATAGATGCAGCATAAAATTCAAACATGAACGATGGTATCTCAACAAGGGTGTGGATCCTTTATCGATAGTGTTCCCTTCGTAGTTGCAATTATAACACGCATTCCTCCGCTGCATCTATCACTTACCGCCCTCCGCAGCATATATCGCCCATCGAAGTATTGTTGCACATCAAGGTTGAGCCATTAGAGCATGTTGTAAGAGGTGTAGCATATCTACCTCTAGTTGTTTCAGGTTAGCGAATCTCTTCGTCGTAGGAGAACAGATAGACACCTAACGTCAGCAACTCTACCGCCTTTGCACGCCTATGTCCCTGAATACCTCATCTTTTGACGTTCTTGCAATGAAGATACTGTTGACAAACAAGGCATCCTTTCCATCCCACAATGGATTAATACAGCTCAGTACGCTGCCCTGATCGACATAAGGTGTTATAACACACATCGACGACATGTACTTTACAACACCTACGTCGATGCCCTCTGGTGTCTCACAAGGACATATATATCCAAGCTGGGTTGGATGTATCTGTCTCATCACAATATTTGCTCTCTCTTTAGAACTAACCTCGATCCTTTTTATATGAGATAAGGAGTCAAGAATGGACTTTGTTGATAACGCCTGAGATATCGTTCTCTTATCTTCAAACCGCAAGTATCCATCCCATATCCTTGTTTTGAAGTTACCTCAGATGTCTTTTGATATCTTGTTTATTGCAGTGACCATGTATGCCTTTTGTTTGCTGATACTACCCTTTATCCTCTGACAATCGATGTTGCTGATTCTCTTCGTTATATATTTCATACAATATTCGGGCTGAATATATACATGTTTAAAGCTTAAGCACCCCATCATCTTCCTCGATCCGTTTAGCTTAGGAGCATGATCAAGCTTGCAGATCATAAGAGACAATGTTATTGCTTTTTCATTATTATCAAGAGCTTCTAGTAATCTTTCTGTTAGAACCTCATCGTCACTGTTGATCGTAGACATCTCTGATTGCGGCTCTAAGAGGAGTCTTGATACCTGCTTTGAATGTTCTGTCCATGATAGTATCATATTTTTTGTCACTACAATAGACTTGCCAAGGCTCCTTATTACAACAAATATGTTAACAAGATGTTTTTGTGACAACATAACTTTTAGTACTTCTTTGTATATGCACACTTCAACATGACACTTAGAAAGCCTCAGCTTGTACTTATCTCTTCGCATAAAGATAATCGGTAAAAGGTATGGTTTTCTTCTCGCACATTAAGACCCGGCTTTCCTACCCCAGATAATGATCCTTTATGGTGGTGGGCACCTTCCAGCTGGCTTTATAACAATGTTCAACCGGAATTGAAATGTATGATATAGTACTACTATCTGCAAATAATGTTGGATTCATATACGCTCAACGGTTGATACAGCTCTGATAATCCTCCGATCCGGAACAATATGTACTTCTTTAAAAATATTATTATTATCTATTGTTACTTCTTTGATCACCTTGACAATGTCCAATAGCATGTCATCATATAGTCTGACAATGCCTCCATCTAAACCTATGTTTCTTGTAAATACTAAGAAGTCCATTACTAAACTTCTACTGAATTTAGTGCCTAGGGAAGAGTATGCTTCTAGACCAAGAAGTGTTCATAGGAACCTTTCAGTTCTGTGTTGATAGGAGCATACTATGTCCCTTTTTGATCTCATATAACATTGTCATTATGTCTACTCAGGCTAGGATTATTTCGTTTTCTTACTATTCTACAGAGGAGCTTATGCAAGTCTCATCGTTGCAGATCAAAAACAAAGATGACATCGATTCTCTTGCTTTGGGAACGGGAGCATCTGTGTACTGTTCAACATGCTCAGATCCAAAGAACTGTCTAGGGCACATGGGATCTATACTACTTGGTACACCTATCTTTAATCCTTTGTGCTTAAAAGATATAATAAAAACTGCAGAGATGATATGCTCTAGATGCATGTCGTTCGACTCCATCACGAAAGTTAAGCAAAGAAGAATATGCAATAAATGTGGTGATCATGCAAGAATATACAGATTCCATCCTAAAAGAATGTGCTTTGTTGATAAGAAGGAATCGAGTTATACTGTGTCATCTTCTATTGTAAAGAATATGTTCTGTATTCTAACTCCTGAGCAGTTGCGTACGCTAGACTATGAGTCTTCTAATCCCAAGGACCTTGTAATGGACTCTATACTTGTTGCTTCAAACTGCATTAGACTATCATTGGGTCTCGATGATAGTCTATACAGACTCTATAATTCCATTCTAAGAAACAATAGCAATGCACCTACTGTCTACAGAGACTACTGTAGAATAATAGGCAAGGACGTTCAAGCAATAGATGACGAGTCTTTAACGAGTATAATATCTGGAAAAAATGGTACATTCAGAAAGTATATTCTAGGTAAGAGAAACAAGTACTGTACAAGAGCCGTTATAACTCCAGATCCAAATCTGAGTATTAATGAGGTAGGTGTACCTGAGGTATTCTCCAATGATATCAAAGTAGAAAAGGATAGAAACTATGTACTGCTCAACAGACAGCCATCTCTTTAGAGAATGTCTCTCATGAGCTTTAGAGCAAGAGTAATGACAGACTCCTACACAATAAGAATTAACCCGTTCGTTTGTCCGGTATTTAACGCAAACTTTGATGGAGATGAAATGAATATATTCTGTACCTCTTCTTATCCATCAAAAGCAGAGTATAGAACACTTCTAGCTGTCGATAAGTGTATACTATCACCCCAAAACTCCATGCCCGTAATACATGCAATACAAGACACATCTACAGGATCCTTCATGATGCATAAGATAAATAAGGTACTAAAGAGATAAACACTTCATGACTGTCTCGTAATATCTAGTCTCGATATCGACAGTACTAACATACACACCTCGAGGGATCTTATACTCTCCCTTGTGCAAACAGTAAGAGGTAAAAAGAGACCATTATCTTCTTCTGTTACATCTAAAGAGGTGAAAAGTATAATAAGAAATGTCTCTTTAAACGGTAGCAAGGAGAATGTTATACCATTTCTTGAATCATTGCAAAAGATTGTAGACAGATGGCTTCTTGAAGAGGGGCTGAGTATAGGATATGATGATTGTATATGTGATGTAGGATTCATTAACATACTTGACGTAGACGAGGATGATGAGGATATATGCACTGTTCTTAACAATCTCAGAAACAAGAGCTAGAGAATGACAAAGCAGTCTCTTAGTAGTAGTAATTCATTGCTTACAATAATATAGAGTGAATCTAAAGGAAGCCTGGTCAACTTAGGACAGATGGTATCGTTAGTAGGTCAGCAATGGATAAGAGGAGAGAGACCAAAGAGGGTACTGCCAGATCGTAGAACATTAGCATGGTGCAGTCTGTACACAAACTCTCTCGAAGGACGAGGCTTTGTTGCTAGTTCGTACTCTCAAGGTCTCAATCCCATAGAATATTTCTTTCATTGTCAAGGAGGTAGAGAAGGTTTAGTCAATACTGGTGTTAATACGTCTGGTGCTGGATATATACAAAGACGCCTTTCTAAGTCGATGCAAGATGTAGTTGCTTAGTACGATGGGACTGTAAGAGACAGTGAGGATATCATATAATTTTGTTATGGAAAGGACAACTCAGACAATAGCCAGGTGTGAAATTTTTTTTATACTTGTTGTCTACGATAGTAATTAGAATACTCAAATAATACAGTCATTCTTTCATCGACTGGTTCCTTGTAGGTGTCTGTAGATACAATCCTCCCTCTTCTATGTATAAGACAAGCTTTTGTACTGTCTTGTATAACAACGTTGTTTCGTCTCTTCTGCTCAAGAAAGAACTTGTTATTGATATCTTTAGACGTTTTTGGCAACTTGACACCCTTCATAACCATATACTCAGCATTGAATCTATACTGTCTTACCATGATTATGTTATTGCCCTCTGGATAGGAAGAGATTATGGTTTCTATGGATAATGAACCAGATGAGATAGTACTTGTACCACGAAGAGATTGGCAGAAGAGTTATTATATTCCTGATACTAGACAATGTGTTAAGAGCCTTCTATGAGGCACAATTAAATATAATAAGGATTGTAGTGCTTGGAAAAGAATCCTATAAAGGTGTTAGTAGGGCTATGGATTATCATTCTCTGGTAATAAGGAATGTCCTACTCCTCTATTACTGGTAAGTATATTCAAAGAAATCTCTGAAGAGGTGTAAGGATTTACCACTCCTTCTCATGGTGATCTTACCAAATGGTGCAAGCAGAGGAGTATTGTTGTTAAATACTGCATTGATGACTAAGAGTGTTTCCAACAGGAGCCACGATGCTCTGTGGCACCGCTTCATAGAGATGTGTATAAGACTGTGTTCTTCAAAGAGACAAATAATACTTATGCTATGTGGAAAGATAGAACTAAGCTTTGATAAGGAAATAGATATATCGAGAAACACAATTCTTGTTGTTGCACACCCATCTCTATTTAGCACAAACGAAGAATTCTTTGAATACAACCACTTCAAACTATAAATGTTACCCTTGGCCCTCCTATAGATTGGAACCTATGATTAACTCATCGTCAGATGAAAAAAATGTTAGAACATCTATAGGCGTATTATCGTTTTTCATAAAGCACTTTGACATTAAACGAGGGATAAAAAGAACTTGAAATAGTACTATCAAGCATCTAGGCACGTGATATGAACATAGCGCTTCTTGTTGTTGCAGCAGTGGTATTAGCAGAGTCTGAAGGGAAGATAGACAAAAGATTTTCTTTTCTCTGTGCTAAGAATATGCTCTAGTGATCGCACGTGTAAGTGGTGTGAATTCCAGAAGAACAGTGCAATATGAACAGAGAAGAGCTATCTTGTGACGGGGTATATCACAGAATAGCAGTGCAAAATATTGATATAAAAAATAGCTGCAGTGACTTTTTTTATGGATATTACACCTCAGTCTTAATAGACTATGGATTCCTTCTATGTACGAGAGGTAACTCTAACCTGGCCGATCACTGGCATAGATGCAAACATCCTTTTTGATACTATATGTGTATCAGAAGAGGTTCCTACTGTTGAAAGATGTACTAGAAATTATCAATGGTATAAGCACTTTAATCCTGTCATAGAGATTGCTAATGCATCAAAGGGTGACAATGTTCTGATTGTAACGTTTATGATTCCCCTTTTGAGAGATGGTAATATAAGAATTCCTGTAAGAGTTGTCTTTGATTTTAATCTGAAGCTAATGAGAGTACGACATATGTCATCATATGCTGTGTTTGATACCCAGATTATCAACATGATCAGCAATACAATCTCTGTAGATATTGCAAATAGTATTAAAAGCACAGACATAGAACTGTCTGCTGTTATAAGCGAAGAAAAGCCAGATCTTGAGTTGTTGTGTGACATCATAATGAACGAGCCTAAATTATCTAGTATATTCTTTCTCAAGGAAAGGAATGTTCCAGTGTCTATGAAAGCAAAATACTCCGTACATACCGACCTTGCAATAATAACATTTAAAAGAGGAGAAAGCAGAGATATCACAGTATGTAGTATCAAAAGAGAAGAGTATATAAATGCTGTTATAGATCAGGTCTTATTGCTACTTAGTGTTTACAAAGAAGCAAAAGATGAATTTATTAAGTTGTACATCATTATAGCTGACGATGAAAAAGCCTCTAAGCATCATACATGAATGTTTTCTCTCAAAGAAGAAGTACCAGAACTCTTTGTAGCAGGATATGCAAGAGAGTGTTCTATTAAGCCAATAATAATTGCGGAATCGGAAGAAGAAAGATACAGGTTAGAAGGAAGGTCTACTATGCGATACCCTAAAGATGGTCCTTACTCAAGAATATACACCTGTGATGTAGGACTCTTTCCCAAACTCAGAAGGAACAGACTACCTAACAAAGATGTGTTTGAATTTCTCCCGTGTTGTTATATTACAGATCACTTGAAACGACCAGAGTCCAACTATTATAAGTACGTTCATAACATACTTGACAGCAGTGGAGGTGGTAAGAAGATAATACGATTTAAGCCACTATATCCCTTGAGAGAGGGTATTGTTGGTAGGGCTCCTAAGGAACTTCAAGAACTCATGTGCTCTACAAACTTGATACGAGTAGGTGTTAAAAGAAGTAAATCATCATTGCTCTCTTGTTTGTCATCTCTTATTTCTAGGGAGCAATTGGTTTTTCCTCCTCAAATATATCTTCAAGAACTGTGGTACTTGACGGAAGAGGAGATATTGCTTAATGCTAGAGACAGTGAGATATTCTTGGATCCAACACTTTACTGTAGAGCACTAGAGTATGTGTTCTCAACAAACATATATGTATTTGATGTGCACGATGACACTAGTATAAGAATGTCTATATCGTGTACCAAAGGGCCATACATCTGGAAGCACGAATATGGTGAATCTGTCATTATCCTTTGTTACCGGCATGTACTTCCATACTCCCAATGTGAACTAGTGACTGGCTAGTGGAACGATGCGATAAGACAGTTTAAAGAGCAGCTAACTTTTTGTAGTAATGCAATCCAGCCTAACAAATTCACAAAACAAAAGATAAATGTAGACGGAAAATGTGTGTCTGTACTAACTAGAAACGGGTGGAAAGAATGCTTTTGGAGACCACTAAGTATAGAAAGGGTAGCTATGAACGAGGTGTCATATTCTGAGCTAGTACATGAGCAAAGACTCAAAGCCTACTTCGTACATGATTTATATCTTATTTGCAAGAGGTGGAGCACTATTAGTATCAAGCTTGTTAACACAAATTTAGTGTTTGTCCCTAAAATAATGCGGGAGAAGTTCTCCAGTAGAGAGGAATTTGTATATTATTATTCGTCTAGATATCTTGTTCTGTTTGGCAATGGCACCTTACAAGTAACGCTAGGAACATATGAAAGGCTAAAGAGATGTTGTAATAATTCTACAATATTGCCATTAATAATAACTATAAAAGAATTTACTAGAGTGAGAAAGAATATGATAATAATTACTCGTCGCTCAGAAGATGAGGATGCAAGAATTGGTGTTCTTAATTGACTTGTAGGAATTTACTTCCTCAAAACCTACCATATGACTATCTCCTCATAACAATTATATGAGCTATGGAGATCTCTTGTATGATATATGACTGGAGAGCTGGAGCCTGTGATGAGAGAGTTACAATGTACGGGTTTGGAAATCTTATAACAGGAGAGTCTGTTACGATTAGAACACATGACTTTCTTATTCACGGCTATGTGCCTGTATCTGATATGAAAAACAAAGTGCATGAGACAATGAACGAAATATGTAAATATATTGGTCACAAAAATAGTGCCAAAACAGTATTCTGCACTAGGAGACTGCTTAGATCATATCTTGAAGGTGACAAGAGGTTTATCAAGTATTACTTCTACAAGAGAACTACTTTGGAGCACTTCTCGAACTTGATGAGAAGGATGAGTATAAGAACATACGAAGATGATATAAAGACTGAAGAAATGTTTATTACTGCTACAGGCATAAGCTATTCAAGATGGATAAAAGCATTGTGCGCATCTGTTAACAGTAGTATAAAGCTGTGTTCTACAGACTTTGAATATACATGCAGCTGGAAGTCGATACAATCCCTAGACAGTAGAGATGTGCCAAGACCACTAATCATGTGTATGGATATAGAGGTATACTCTTCTAACAGCAGTGCTATGCCGGATCCCTGTGTAGAAAAAGATGAGATCTTTATGATCTCTATAGTGTCGCAGAGATATCTCATGCTTGAGACATCTAAGAAATATCTTTTATACATTGGAAAGTACAAGATAGAGCTTGATGACACAGAAACGACAGCATTTACAAACAAGAGAGAGTTGATAGAAGCGTACTTCTTGCTCACTAAGAAGATAAACCCAGATGTTGTAATAGGATATAATATATTCATGTTTGACTTTAAATACATTGATACAAGGCTACAAAGAAAGCTCATTAGTCTACCTTCTGCCTCTAGAATTAGTAACACAGGTATCGAAAGAATAGTTATAAATTGGAACAGTGCAGCATATGGCTTCAATGACTACATAGTGCTTGATTTGCCTGGACGCACGGTTATAGATGTATACCAATATGTTACAAAGGAGTACAAACTACAAAGTTACAGCCTCTCTTCTATTTCAGAAAAGTTTACAGGGAATAGGAAAATAGACCTTCCGTACAAAGAGGTATTTAACCTGTACGAAAAGGGAGACAAAAGGTCAATGGAAACAATTGGAAGATATTGCATGGTCGATTCTGTGCTGACTGTTGCATTATTTGATAGCATGAACATATGGATCAGCGTAACAGAGATATCAGCTATTGTAAGAATTAGAATTCGAGATCTCTATACCAAGGGTCAACAAATAAGAGTGAAGTCTCAGTTGTACAAAGAATGTCATGATAAGAATGTCATCTTTGACAAGACTAGTTCATTACTCGAAAAGTTTGAGTACGAGGGCGCTATAGTATCAAATCTCACTCCTGGGCTATATAAGTGGTGCTCTCTATTCGACTTCTCTAGTTTGTATCCTTCTGTAATCATAAGTCACAACATATGCTATTCGACGTTCGTTAAGAACAATACTAGTCAACCATGCTTTGATATAGAAGTGTCAGATAGAAAGTCTTATAAGTTTGTTAAGAAACCTTTAAGATTGGTACCCTCCCTTTTGAAAACGTTAATCGTAAGAAGAAACAAGGTTAAAGTACAGTCTAGTAGTGCTACTGGCATAGAAAAGATAGTTCTTGAAAGGAGACAAATTGCTCTGAAGATATCTGCTAACTCCGTATATGGCTCATATGGAACTCGCAATTCTCCGTACCTACACTTTATAGAAGGTGCCGAATCAACTACAGCAGTGGATAGGTCTATGTTGACAAGAGCATCAATTATTATATCATCTAAATATCCAGTGAGTCTCATATACGGCGATACAGATTCGTGTATGTTCACATCTTCTACTACTCAGAACTATGAATCATGTAGGTCTCTTGCTATGTCTATATCTAGTGAGGTATCAAAAGAGTTTCCTGCTCCAGTGAGACTAGAGTTCGAAAGCGTGTTTGAAACCTTCTTATTAATAACAAAGAAGAGATACGTAGGACTGGTAGCAAGAGAACAGAAGGTGATTTATAAGGGAGTTGTCGTATCTAGAAGGGACAGTTGTGTATTTCTAAAGGATATGTACTCGTCATTAATAGAAATGGTAATGGACTCCTTGCCATATGGAGATATAATAGAGTTCATTAGATATAGGCTTATATTACTAGTTAGAGATCGTGTTCCATTAGACGACTTAGTAATTACGAAGACGTTGGGAAAGGGGTATTCTAGTGCAGGCACATCCTTACTAGTATACAGTGATAGATTGAAACACATGGGGATAGATACTAAACCCGGTGATAAGCTGGATTTTGTATTTGTTAAGAGCAAAAAAGAATATAAGCTTTAAGGTCACAAAATGTGTCTGCCGTATTTAGTAAAGCCTCATAATCTAGAGATAGATCATCTATATTACATAGAGAATCATATATCAAATCCTATCGATCAGATACTACGACTCCTGGGTCAAAAATGTTTGGTGAAGGACTTTGCGGATGCCACGAGGGATCTGGTAACAACAGGAGTTAGCTCATTTTAAAAAAAAGTTTTTTAAAGAACTGTAATGAAGTCATCTAGTCCATCTACCATATCAAATGGCTCGTACATTTCAACTGAGAAATATCTAATATTATATATTGAATACGAGCAGTTATATATTTCTCTTAGTTTGTATATGTTGAGTTTATTTTCTTTCTAGAATTTAGTGTTCTCCAATTTGCCATGAGCTCTTATCTCACTAAGAGCTGTTTTGGGTCCTACTCTGGTGATCTTTTTATTGTAGTCAGTGCCCATCAAGATACACATATCTATAAATTGTTCATGATTTATTCTGAAATGGTTGTATATACTCTGTAGTGTTATAATATCTGCAGATTTTGCTATCATATCAATGTCTTTAATAAGATGTGGGCATCCAAATAATAAA